>VZRR01012752.1:1149173-1196619 GCA_013398015.1 Oreocharis arfaki | reverse complement strand
AAACAAATTTAACCCGGTGCACTGGCCATGAAATTACCTATTTATGTGGTGAGCTCTTCCAATTACAATTCCCCTGTGTATCTTTTATATATATTCTATACACAACAGAGGGTTGAACATAAACAGCCTTGTTGCCTATCTTTTCATCTCATGTGTCAACACCAGACATAGGTCTGGATGCATATGTTCACCCCAGTAATAGAAAGGAGAATGACAACTTACTTGTCTTCACCATGGTCTTGTGGACTTTGCGTTGGGATGCAAGAATTGTTCTCAGCATCACCTGAACCACAGTTCAGAAAATTACTTAAAATCACTTAGCCTATTTTTTTTCAAAGACAAATAGAATGGTGTGGGTTGGAAGGGACCTTAAGGATCAACTTGTTCCAACCCCCCTGCCATGGGCAAGGATAACACTCCCTAGAGCAGGTTGCTCAAAGCTCCTTCCAAGCTGGCCTTGAACACATAGTTTTCATCATTCATCATAATTTGGCTGCTACCTGCCAGTGAGTTATGTGTCTACATAAAGCTTGACATCCAGTGAATTTGTTCTGAATTCTCATTCACCAGTTGATCTCTTCATCTTCCAATAACCATACTGTGAAGAAAGATAAGGTTCTACCCTGCTTTTCATGAGNCAGGTTGCTCAAAGCTCCTTCCAAGCTGGCCTTGAACACATAGTTTTCATCATTCATCATAATTTGGCTGCTACCTGCCAGTGAGTTATGTGTCTACATAAAGCTTGACATCCAGTGAATTTGTTCTGAATTCTCATTCACCAGTTGATCTCTTCATCTTCCAATAACCATACTGTGAAGAAAGATAAGGTTCTACCCTGCTTTTCATGAGGTGCTTTAATTTCTTTACATTGACACAAAAATGCTACAGATAAATTGAGGACCATACTCAGCCTTTGACAAAAACACCTGCCTTTGTCGGGGTAACTGGCCTATCATGGCCTGTTTTTAAACTAATTTCAAAAAAATACCCTAGCAGCCTACACAAAAGCTTGTATTGTATCTTGGTATTTGAGCACACCTTCTTGGGTAGAAACCTCATTTGGGGAAAAAAAAATAGAAGATTGTTCCTGAATATTAGGTGGTAGGTGAAATTTGACACCTGGAAAAACAACTTTTGGTGACGATTTCTTTTTCCAGTACAACTCAAATAAAAAGATTATGCCCCAAAAGATAAAAATTTAAAGCAGGCATAAAGTAGGTGTGATTTTATACTTGAATGTTGAGGAAGGAGCTGCTTCTTTGTTAGCAAAATAACTTTTATCACTGAATCAGAAACCAAATAATATATAGCACAATCTTCCTGGCTGCAATGTATCACATATCCATCCATGAGTTATTTAATTAGGGAAGCAGTTTACACCTGTGTGAGTCCTGTAATACACATCAGGATAACCTATTCTATAACCTAACCACTGTTTGGTTTACATTTACATCACGTCGTTGGTATGGGCCATAATGTCACCTCTGATCACCTTTTAGTAAATGTCAGGAGAAACAACTAAACTCTTCTAACTGTCTTCCCAGTTGTTACTGGTGCCTTGGGTTTTCACTTTTATATTTTTCAAGGCCTGTACTGCCTGGTGTGTAACGCTGAAGTTTCTTGCAGCCTGCTAGCTGCTGTTCTCTCAGGCCAGGCTGTCATAACAAAGCCTCTCCAAGCCTGCTCTCCACGGACACCCAGACTGTCCTCAGCCCAAAATGTGCAAACCAACATCTTGAGAAGGCGGGAAGCTTGGGGAAATTACATTATTTAGTTAAAGTTTTAATTGGCGAATTTATGCTGATATGCAGATGAACCAAACCTATAAAAGTGTGAAGAACTTGTGACTTGTCGTCCATATTGGGGTCTATTTTGGCAGTAGCCTTTGGCTTCCCAGGGTGTACCTGTGAAGGCCTTTCAAATAAATACCTACCTTTATTCCCTTACTCCTGTCTAGTCTCTGTTTCTAGGTGGCCTCTCAAGGCATCATCACCAATTTAGTTGTTTCAGCACCTTAGTCTAAACATGCTCTGGCTTTAGCACAACAGAACAACAGAGGGTTTGTTACTCTACTATCTAATGGACAGAAAGAAGCTCCTTTTGTTTTTATCCTGAAGGTAAAATTATTCATGTTCCAATCTCTTCTATCAGAACTATCAAAATCCCATTTCAGAAATTAGGTCCCTATTAACTTACAGTACTAAAATCACTGGAATCTAAAGGGAGAGGAAACAGATCCCGTATCTTAATGGATAACAGGGAAAGACAAGGCAATTAATTCAGCTTATATGTTTGTCTCCTCTTGTTAAAAATGGCAATAATACACAGAAACATTGCTTTTGGGGAGTGATGGGAGATTCATTTAAATGAAGGTTTTGGTGTCTATTTCAGGACTTAGGATTTTAGTAGAATTATAGAAATGTCAAGCAGAAGGGCTATCATCCCACCACACGGAGAATCAGGCATCCTTGGACCATACTAGAGAAATGTTTGTTTAAATGTCTTTAAAGTGTGTCAAATAAGAAAGATTTTCATCCATTCCTAGGCCATGGAAAGGATGCCAAGAGCAAGATTTGTCTAAATATTACTAGGTGGAGTCCATCTGACTTTAGGGATAGGTTTTAATAACAGACTGGATTATCTTACAGGTCTTTTCTGACCCAAATGATTCTAAGCATGGGCCAAATTTCATTTTTCAGTCATCTCATACAAAACATGTACAAACTGTACAGTACACGGGCTAAGTTACCTAACCATGAACCTCCTCTCAGAATCATTTGTATTCATACTAGGCTGTGGTGGGGAAAGCAGCTAGCAGCTGACTACTGTAATTTCTGGGTTTGCATGTGATCAGGTACGAGACACATGTTCTGCCCTGGCTGATGAAGCAGAGCAGAACTGCACCTATGCAAGGTACAGTCAGTACGATGGTCTTTGAAAGCTTGTCAGCAACTGACTTAAAAACATCAAGTCAAGGCAGGCGTGGGAGAGATCTGCAGCAGTGAAATTAAATGTTTCATGTGCCATAAACAAATGGCATATAAATAGAGCAATTCTTTTGGAAAAAGTGAGGACGTGAGTGCTGCAAGCACAATTCCCATTAGGTAATGTATGGAGATTTAATGTTGACATTGAATATTAATGAATAATAATTGATTTGACTTAGTTATTCAAGAGATAAACCCACTCATTTTTGAGATACAGGAGTTGGTAAACCAGCTAATATGATTATCACCTTCGAGAGCTGACACTAGCTCCTATCTACCAAAATGCATAACAGGGATTGCAGGCTAATCCTAAAAGGTAGCAAGAGGACTCCTGCTGCAAGCCAACCTATATCACATACCTAACATAATCTTGCTGCCATGGCCATTGAATAGCTAAGGAATAAATATTAGCTAGAACAAAATGCTTTAAAAACTAATTGACACAGACTTAGTATAGTTCAGTGCTAAAGTATCTGTAAAATGCCACCCAACACACCAAGAGCCAAGCTACAGGAAGACAGAGGAAGGATATGTGCTGGCTCTTCGTTATCTAATGTGGCCTCAGGCCACCAGCAGTCAGAACTGGGCACAGCTAGCAAAAATAAGCCCTTGAAACCCATTTGGTCCTCCCAAACACTTCACTAAGCATGATGAAATCAGAAACAGAAGAGAAGGTGGTGGCTGGCTCAGGTATATCTTTTGTGATTCTCTATATCCAAATAACACAAATAAAGAACAGGGACATGGAAGTGGCGTGGAAGCTTAAATGAAGAGAATAGGCAAACAATGAATAAAGGTAATGAGCAGTAAGTGTAGCTCAGGTCACAATACAAATCTTTTCACAAACATTGGGAAAATGAAAGAAGAAAGTAAGAGGAATTTTTTCAGGTTATATGAACTCGGATGGGTGCAAAAGCCACAAAAGCAGGACAAGGCAAACAAGGAGCACCTTACTTATGGCCATGTGCAGGTAAAACTGAGCATGCAGTGTGAGTATTCTCTCAGACTAATCAGAGCAGGACAGGGCAAGAGAGCTTCTTGCGAATAGAAGGCTTTTATTCAAACTTAGATGGGGAAAAAGCTGTGAAAATAATGGAATGTATGCACTAATTAATCCTACAAGCAGGTAGGAAGTGCTCTGTTTTGCACTTCACCAAACAACAGAACACAGTCTGCTCTGCCAGCTGGCTTAAGAGGACCTCAAATCACTTGCAGCCAAGCTTAGTCCTGGTTAAAGAAAATCCCTCATATGAGGAAGCACACTCATAATTATTTGGATAAATTAAAGCAGTATTTGATTCAGGCAACTGCACAGAATTTTGAAACACTTATAATCCAAACCACTAGTTTTTAATATAAATTTTATCAGCCTTATAGGATTCATCTGCACCTCATGGTTAACCACTGAGACTGGATAGAGCTCAGTGACAGAGCTAATAATAATGATAATATATTATCGGTGATAATAATGCTACATGTGATACCTTCCTTGCTGGTACGTGAAAAAAGTTTGGACAGAGGAAACCTTACCTTCTGCATGCAGGCTTGCTTTTTCCCAGAAATCTAAGCCAGTGTTGTAAGCATTGGTTGAAGCAGACTCATTCTTCCATACAAAAATAAGTTGCCTCACATTTTTCATGTATTGGTAAAATAGGTCCAGGGGAGTTGATCTGTCGAAGTGAAATTGACTCAGAGAACACATTTTACTGGAAAACTGAAAACAGTTAACCCATGAAATAGAACATGTTTCGTATCTTTTTCTGTCCTCAATCATCACAGCAAGTAGAAAGTATGATCTGCACCATCAGGTTTTTGTTGAAAAGATTTCTGATTATGAATGTGAAGGACTGGAAATGCACAAGTCCCTGAAGCCTTCTGAGAATCAGAGCCAGCAACTGTGACAAATAACACTTCCATCAAAGTGATAAGAGGGTGAAGAAACAAAAATGCTCCATCACCTGGGGGGAGGAAACCACATGCTAAAGAGACATATGCGGGGGTTTTAATACAAAAAAGTATGTGTTTATGTTTTGTGCAGAATAATTTGAAATAGGAGATCAGCTCTTCACTGATGCTCTGCATTGCAAAGATAATTTCTGTAATAGAAAGGCTGAATCCCCATTTTCTATTTTAAGCAAATTGCACTCATTTTTTTTAGAAATGAGGGACTCAAAAGTAATAGTAACATTTAAAGAAATGGAGAAGTATTTTTGCAATGTGAGACTGGAAGATATTTCTCAGAAAAGTTGTGGATGCCATGCATCTGGAAATGTTCCAGGCCAGGTTGGATGGCACTTTGAGCAACCTGGTCTAGTGGAAGGTGTCCCTGCCCGTGGCAGGAGAGTTGGAACTGGATTATCTTTACAGTCCCTTCCAGCCCAAGCCATTCTGTGGTTCTGTGGCTGAAGCCACGGGCTGTTTGACACCAAATGGAACCATCAGCAAATACCTGATCAGAGTATCCTCCTGCAATTAGATTTTGGGAACAGGATTTTTGATAACGGAAAGGTGGATGCAAGTTTCCCTAAGCAGGAGTAGATATGGGGATATGCATCTATAGAATTGACTAAATTAGCTCTAGATGATACGGGGAACTGCAATACAAAAATCTGCTTGGTGTTAGAGAGAAAAACTATGGTATTAACAAAAAATAATGCATAATTAACAGGGGACTCTAATTATCTGGAATTTATTCTTCAACCCTGCAGGTTTTAGTGTTTTACTAAAAGGAAGAATAATACTGCTTAGTAGCTGTTACTTTAGAAGATATGGGTCTTCTTTGTTATAATATACTTACTCAAGATTTCGTTTTCACTCTCTATGTATGAGACAGTGTGGGATGAACTATAATTACGCCTTTTCCAATCTCTGAAGTGCACCCATTATCCAAAGAGAACCCCATGGTGAGAGTGAAGTTGATACGGTATATAAATAAGTTAGCTTTTGACATAATATACGAACCTCCTAGCCTTAAAACTTCCAGTATTATTTGACTACAATGATGGTGAAACAAGCAACGCACAAAGGAGAAAAAACCCCTCAAAATTATGTTATATATATATATATGTTGATTTAGAAATATGTCTCTAATATTCGCACAAAAATTAACTGCAGTGTTCTTCACACACCATAGTACTCTGCACACCAGAACACTGAAGCTGCAGCACCACTTGGACTAGTGAAAGTCTGTATTTCTGCACCATGGAGTTAGGTCAAGATTGTGTTATCCAGACATACAACTGAGGGTTTCAATTTGAAGCCCTTAGGTGCTAGAGTAAATTTAGAAAGAACAGTAAATTCAAATTGTGATATGCACAGTTTATTGTGGTAACACCAAGAGAAGGAGCAGGAGAATGGCAGATTTTTTTTATTTCTAGTGAATAAAAACAATGCGGCATTGTATTTAGTCCTTAAATAACGACATTCCACCTCTAATATCTATTTACTTGTATTTTTGCAATTTAATCCCTACAGTGCAAAACCATAACATTTAATAAACTATGGTGCAAAACCACAGCTATACTTCATTGATTCCTGTCTTTTATGCTAAGCATTACAGTACTGAAACTAATTAATAGTTTAACTTTGTGATCTCGGTTCTTTTCACATAGAGGTCCAGCAGACACATGATGCAGCTTCCTGTGAAGCCTTGGGAGATAGAGCTAGCACAAGAGCCTTTGAAAGTTTGCTAAAATCTGAGGTGTTAGGAACAAATAAAGATGACAAAAAGGTGGGTGAGATTTGTGAGACTGCGAAGAAATATCTGAGGAATACAAGTAAACAAAACTGATAGTTTATGAAGTGAATTAATTCATAGCAATGCGTAAATTATCTCTCTTGTTGGTAATAAAGGGACTATTTTGCTGCTACTGAAAACCATTAAATGACAGTGATATCAATTTTCTGAATTATCAAACCCTTTCTGTTGCTGAACTGGAAGTTCTTTGAATCAGACAATTCTTATCTGTATGTAGATATAATCCTACTAGAAGTCTGCCCCATTATTTGACAGGGATGAAGTCCTGTCCTAGCCAAAAAATGGTTCTTTAATACTTTAACTTGGGAGTTACAGCAGCAATGTTTCTAATGTTATAAGAAGGCAGATTTTACAGATTTCATGCCTGATTTCCTATGGAAGTAGAGCTGACACTATCTCATCAGTCTCATCTGTGTATGATTTCCTGCCTCTTTATATCTTTTCAGTGTTGGCCAATTCCAGTGAAAAAGTCTCAAAGTTACTAAACCCCACTAATTTAGTGAAAATTGGCAATGTGCGGCAGGGAACAGATTTGAATCAGTCAATGGATGGAGGGAAAGCCTGCTCAGTGAACCCAGTCACATTATCAAACATTGGAGAATCCACAGGGCAAGAAGCCATGGAGGTGAAGGTGACTTTAGTTTTCTCATTCAAACCTGAAGTAAAGCTTCAGGAAAGAGGCAGCCACTGACCCAGTATCTGTCCCGCTGGGCCGCAAAAATGCTGACTCTTTAGCCCCCAGAGTGGCAAATAACTAATATGATGTTCTCACATATTTAATGTAAGCTACACCTTTGCAACAAATACATACCGAGATCTTGCACTCACCTATGTCGAGTCTAGTCTTTTTATCATCAGTTACAATGATCTATAAAATTAAAGAATCCAAGTCATGCTGTTGACAAGGATTAGAAGAGGGAACAAAAAGCATCTGAAGATAAAATAATCTGAAATTGTTATATTCAAGAGAGCATTATTGAAAGGTTCTGCTTAGAAGAGAGCTTCAGATTTGAAGATTTGTCAGAGCATACACAAAAAAGCAAGTAGAACAATTGTATGTTGCTCTGCACTGGGGTTACGGGGAGTTTGGATAACAAAATTTGCTGAAGGTCTGGAGAGGATCTTACACTTGAAATTTTTGGCACAACTTCCTCTGTCACCACTAAGAAGATGTACAAGATGCATTATGAAATTCTTCTGTATTTCAGCAAACATAATGTCACATTTCCATATCCAACTGAATGAAAATATGAGCAGAGGGTCCATCTTTAGCTTAAAAAGCAACTAAAAAACCCTGATAGTCAGCAGAAAATATTAAAGAATACAAAGTTTTACAAATGAATAAAGGTAAAAATGAATCTGTTTCACATAAATCAATATTAAGAATACTTTAGCACTTCACAAATCTTCTCTTGCTTTGTGTAAGCATGTGCATACAAATGTAGCCATGCAAAAAAGTCTCAGTATGCAACCTCTTTTTCTGGTTGCAAATAATTGATTTCTGGATTTAAAAAAAAGCAAGTAAAAAACCTCTACAATATGTTAGTACATGCTGGAATGGTATGTTCACATATGCATATATATTCTTAATTTTCTATATAACGCTCTTTAAGCACTAAACATGTGCAAACATGAGTGTACCTGTGATGTACGTACACTGGAACACAGAAATGCAAGCATTCATAAATCAGATGTTATTATATTATTACAGATTTTTTTGGTTTTTTTGTGAAGAGGAAACACACTCAAGGTCCAAATGCAAGCCACACTGTGAACCAGCAGAAGAAAGATGAAACAGCTTTAGGTTCTTCTGAAGGCCTGGTTAATATTTGTCACATTTCTGACCTCTTTGCCAGGGCTAATTGTTGCCACATACCTTTGACACAAAATCTGCTGCCGCCTTGGTTTTATTTCTGGAGGGTGCTGATGGGGGTAGACAACGTTACCTGCAAGAAATGTGGAATATGTGGTGCCCACACAAAGATGATGAGACCATTAAGACTGGAAACAGTTGATACTGGGTTAGCTGGCATCTGCATCCTTACAGGGCAAACATAGACATGCCTCTTCCCCTTCGCTAATTCCTTTCTCAGATCTGTGTTTATCAGATTTTTCAGACTCTTTTTTACTCTGACTTGAAGTTTTTCTTAACTACGTCCAGAGAATGGCACAAACCATCCTAGAATGCTACTACTAACAGGCTGGTTTTCAGCCTAAGAGAAAACAAAAAAAACCCCACAAAACACAGGGGGAAAAAATGGCCCATGCACAAAACTATTGCTTTTGCCACAGTTGTTCAAATGAAGTTGGAAACAGCAAAAACAGAGGGTCTCCCACCCCAGTGGTACCACGTGGTACCACATAAAAACCTCAGCCTGATTCCCAGGGCTGAACGCTGAAAGGGAAAAAGCTGAAGCGTGGATCACCCAGTGTGCTATATAGCAGCAAGAAAAGGAGCTAATGTATATCTCAGCATCTTAATTAGTGGAACACTGATTGCAAGCCCTGGGAAACGACAGAAGAAATAGTTTCTCTTTGAATTTAAAAGCATTGTAAACTTGTGCCTGAGGATTATTGAACAACAGATTTCCTTCTATACGATAAGTAATAATTAACCACTTTTAAAAGCAGGAAAATTTCAAAATTTTAACTATTAATATCTGATTTATCTGGGTTACTCTAAAGGTCCCCACATACCCTCAAACGAAAATACTTTGGTTTTCACAGCAGAAAAAAGAGCCCCACTGGGTAGAAAGGCAAAGGTTCACTTTGGAATAGAAGGATTTAAAATTCAGTTCACCCACATCAGGCCCCAAAGAATTGGAAGAAACATTTTCATGTTTTTCCCCAATAGATTTTAGCCTGACTTTTAGTTGCCTGCAACCTGAGGTTGCTAGCAATTCTGACTGACCCCCACATGTGAAGCACAATGTTAATAGCCTGAGAGATGCCCTCAGGTTTCTGTGGGCATTTCCTCATGTCTTGACACCACTCCAAGAGCAATTTACCCAGAATGGCAACCCTCTGGCAGTGCTCCCTCTGCTCCAGAGGTGAAAGCTACTCACCTCCTCATGGCCAGCATGTATTTTTTCCTGGATGCCAAATATACCTCTACAGCTGATCTAATGGGGAAGGCTTGGTTCCTTTGCAAAATAAACGCCTGAAGGACTCTGCAGAAAAATTTATGATTTCCACTCAGATTTCGCTGTACTCTAAATAGGAACCTCAGACTCCTAAATCATGTCAGCCCCACCTCTTTCTACCAATGCATCAGAAAGGATTTATGGAAAACTCCACTTGCCCACACTTGGCACCTCACCCACTCTTTCTCTCCTCCTGAAACAACTCCACCACTGGGGTATCCTACTGCATCAACTCTTTGTGTTTCCTCCCCCACCACCTAGACTAAACTGCACAGGGAAATCCCTAAAAATGAATGTAAGGAGTTGATACCTTCGCCTTTGGCTACTCAAATACTCGTAGCAGTGGTGTTGCCCTTCAGCCTCTTTTTCCAGATCTTCCCCCTCTCCCTTCCCCTTGCTCTAATGTATCTCACTCAGGTCTACAAAGAACCACATATGTCTTGGGATAAAGAAGTAATAAATTAAGGAACAAATAGCACTACCCAAAGAAGCGAAAGCTCTCAGGAATGGATATCCATTATTTATTTCATACCGTTAAAGTAATAAGTACTCTTAGTCTTTCATGATACTGCTTTAAAACTGTCTGATACATGTCTTTTATGAAAAAATTAAGACATCCATTACACTAACAGCCCTTAGTAATTTCATATCCTGTTTTCAAAATACTTCGTAAGCATTATATTAATTAGATGGCATACATTGAACTCCTCACAACAAACAGATAAAACCATTGTTTTCTTTCAGCTAGATTATGGCATATAGAATAGGGGTAATACGAAGACAAGGATCCATAAAGGAGTGGCTTCAAGGAAGGCCACAACGATGATCAGAGGGCTGGAGCAACTCTTCTGTGAAGACAGGCTGAGAGGGTTGGGGTTGTTCAGCCTGGAGAAGAGAAGGTCTTATAGCACCTTCCAGTACCTGAAGGTGGCTTTCAAGAAAGTTGGAGAGGGACTTTCTACAAGGACATGTAGTGATAGGACAAGCAGGAATGGCTTTAAACTGCAAGAGGTTGAGTTTAAATTAGATAATTAGGATGAAATTCTTTACACTGACAGCTGTGAGGCACTGGAACAGGTTGCCCAGAGAAATTGTGGATGCCCCTTCCCTGGAAGAGTTCCAGGCCAGGTTGGATGGAGCTTCGAGCAACCTGGTCTAGTGGAAGGTGTCCCTGCCCACGGCAGGAGAGCTGGAACTGGGTGATTTTTAAGGTCTATTCCAATCCAAACCATTCTGTGACTCTATGGTTCTAAGACTATCATAGCATCTCTTTTATTTTTATTGTTGATTCTGAATAAAGTCTCTCTAAAGCCAACCTCAACCACAGCCTTTTTTGCTCACCTGTTTCTCTCAAAGGTAGAATTCATTTCTGTCAGTGCTGACTGTTCCTGGTCTTAAAATTAAGAACCAAACACAGTTAAGTGAAAAAAGAGTTTTACCTTGGTATTTATTTAAGGATCCTTAGATGCAGCACTTTGTCCCAGTGGAATGCACCAAAATGCACCCCCGAAATGCACGCACACACGCATCAGAAAAGCACATACAATTACAGGCTTTACAAATTAACATATCTATGAAAAATTCTCTAATGAGAGGCTCGAGCGAATCCCCCGTCTCGATGAACTTTCCTCTTTCATGGGCCTATCTTAGTTTACAGAATGTGTTCTGGAGAGGATTTTGGTGTCTGGGGCATTCTGACCCCTGACTGTAAGGCTTCCAAGGTGTTTGGTCTCTTGATTTAACGAAATAGTGGGTTTCAGCTAGACTATCTAACTTAAGGAATTATACGTATGTGGGCTAAAAGCATTAAGAATGCATAAAATCTATATAAAATGGTACATAAAAGGCGTATAAAAGAAAAGGCAAAAAATCATCGCGGCATCATCAGGCATCTGGGGTCAGACAGTTCTGCTCTTTAAAAAGTGCAGATCCATAAGGCATCTAGGGTTCACTTCCACATCCTTAAATTCTACTGCCATCCTCCCAGTCCCTCCTCCTGCATGCCATCATGGTGTTCAATCGGAAGAGGGGCCGCAAATCCCAACCAGTGCTGCTGCTTCTGTGTGTAGCAGATATCCAGGTCTTACACGGAGCACTTTGATCTACCAAGCTATTAAATTATATTTTCCTGTACTTATGTATGCAAAACACTGGGTGCAATTTAGCTTGAAGAATATATTAATGCTAATTAGACTCTGTATTATAAGAGATGAAATTCTGTCACCAGTTCATGTTTAACCACTGCTGTTCCCATCGTCATTGCTGATGACTCTTCCATTAATGGCATTTTTGAGGATCAAAAGTGACAATAGCTCTGTCACAAAAACCCTGAAGAAGGCAAAAAATCCAGTATGCTTTTGCATGAATTTTTTCACTGAAATATGGAACCTGGACCATTTGAGTAGAATTGAGTAACTTTCCTTTGATTTGCTTTGAATGGGTGGGGATTTATCCATTCAACTCCCTCTGAATTCATGGCTGAGTGACTGCCATATAACCAGCAATTTCACCATCAGATACCATTCTGCTTAACTTTTAAGTAAACACTGAGTGGCCCTACAATCAGGCTTTTTGTTGTCTCCAAGCTTGGAGATACTGACAAAAGCTACAGCCAATATAGGGTTTATTACTTTCTTGCATCCCATGTCCCTTTCTGCCCACAGAGTGACACCTGGGATTAAAAATGCTATTAGTTACTATTCTCTGTATAGCTTTCAGAGACTACTCTAACTAAAAGGAGACAAAATGTAACTCAGAGAGGAACAATACTCAATATTACAGTGAACCTATCTGATTAATAGAAAAGGATCACATGAGACTGCTTTGATAGCTCTTTCAATTTCAGACATAGCCTTGTCATCCTGACACACGCAGAGCACCACAGCACTAAATCACCCCATCTTGTTCCTCCTTGCACCCAGTTTTGATCTCCAAGACTGTGGCTACAATTTTAGTTACTACAGTGATGAGTTTAGAAATCTTCTATGGTCTTTAAAGCTAGTATCAGGGCATCTCCCTCCTCTGACTTGCATCTAGTAATTTAATTTCTCTCCTTAGGTGTTCATGCTGTGCTTTTGTTTTCAGAAAAGCTAATGAAATTAAGCACCCTCTTAGAAATGCTTCAGTGTCTTTCAGAATAAGATTAAACAAATGAAGGAATATTTTTAACATAAAAAATAGCACAGCTTGGAGAGTTAAATGAAGAGGTGAGGCATATTCACACATGGCTGTTGACATCCTGTAGAAGCAAACACATGTGAACTCCAGGTTGGTGACCGTCTAAGATGAAGATGAGAGTTTTAGGTATTGTAATTATTTCCCAAATTCAGAATAGTGGTATACTGTAGAAACTCATAAACCCTGGTAAGGTTTAAGGGATAAATTCTGGCCTTATAATCCTACCATGAGACACAGTGTGGAAGAAGAATTCAGAGAAAGGAAGTAGTTTTAATGCCTCTTGAGACCTCTGGCAATGTGCAGGCTTTCTCTGCTGCAGTCACTGTATGTCCACCTGTATCTCTGCAGCCCTCAGAAGGGTAAATAGCGGAAAATAAGACTTTTCCATAAGGCAGTGATAGAATTAATTAGAAATGTGTGTTTCACTAGCAGCTAATTTTTTGTACCTGGACCGTATATTGCTTGTCCTGGTTTTAGACCTCTGTCCCTTCAGCAAGCACAAAGGTGTCATTTCAGAGATACATCAACATACAGAATTAGTGAGAACATTATTAAAGTAAACAAAAAAAATATTATCCTTGTCAGCTTATAATTTAGTACACTTCAATGAATAGGAAGCCAGGAGGCATAATGTCACAACTTGCATGACAGAAAACACGAACAATAGTTTGATAAGAATTAATTTTGGGGAAAAGTGTGATGTCTTCATTTTAATTCAAGTGATAACTGAATTTTTGTGTCTCTGGTACTTGTACAAAGGATATGTCAAAGCAATAAAACAAGATCATAGGGTCCAAGTCTCCATGGGGTTATGGATAAAGACTACTGAAAATACACTAGTACAGTTTAGAGCTATAATACACATTCAGTACTGTTCCCTTTGTGAAGTGATTTGGCATGAAAAGAGCTGCGTTAATCCACTCAGCTTGGCATGGATGATGGTTTGAAACAACCAGTCTTCTTTCAGAGAGACTAGCAAATAACTAGAAAGGGGTAAAACTGAAGACTTTGGTCATTGACGACCTGGGCCTTACCAGAAATCAATTACCCTGGCAGAAAGTCTCAAATATATGCTTCATATTGAAAATTGGTGAATTTTTAAAACTAATTCTGATATTTTGCTATTTACTAGGTGAAAAAATGTAATAATCAAACTCCTATATTCAACTTATTTTCTGGGAATTTATTACTGCTGAATAGTAATAACTCATTTATCATTGTTAACTATTTTATATGTATTTTAAAAAATTACGTCAGTTTAAGGGCAACAGAAATAGTAAATCAAATCCTTCCTTCATCTGTGATGTTACCTGCTGAGGACTTTGCATCCATTACACTACAACTTGTCCAAAACTTGAAAGGTTGACTAAATAGCTCTCTTCGATGTTTTCGTGCTTCCAAATGTCAAGTACTTCACAGTTCATGTGACCATAACTGGGGACGAGTTTACCTTTTTCTGACAATCAAGACTACAGACCAAGCAACCCAGCAATTTACTAAAAATTAATGCACATATCTATGTGCAAATTATAAGAAAGCAACAAGGAGTCATATCTTAAAAAGCTGGTGGTGGAATTTTTCATTTCATTTCATGAAAAATCAGATTTTAAGCAGTGATGAATTTGTTGCAATGGCAGAGGGTGAAAAACTGGCACCAGCTGATCTCCTTTAATTATGAAGGACAACTTGGAACAGAGATTATAAATAAACAAAGTCAAAATTTCATTTTCCATAGCTCTTCTGCTAACAATCAGAAAGAGCTGCCAAACAGAATACTTTCATGGATTTCAATTACTAGAAACCTGGCTCAAGAAAGCTATCTTCCAGACTAAGCAATGAGAATAAATCAGCCAGTTTGTGGCACACTTCTCCTTATAGGTGTTTCTGCCATTCATGTGAATCACTGGTGCCCATGGAACTGCACATGTGTAAAATTATATGAGAAGTGAATTGAATCATCCCCAGCATGCAGCTATTAGCCCACCATCCTGAAACTGCTAAACCATCTTTCTCAGTCATCCCTTGAGCCTTCACAACAGTGATGTGTTTAGCCTTGCCCCATTTCATTGGGTAATAACAAATCATTAGGAAATAAAATCTTTTTATAGCATCTTTCATTGAAAGAGGTCTCACATAGCCTACCACAGAAGAAAGGATATTGGGAAATGCCATGAAGAAGGCTCATCAGAGACACCAAGTCAGGTCCTGCTCTTCACATGCTGCCTGTCTCTCCCACTACAGAGCTGGCCCTCCATACACATTGAGTGTTTTTTTGGAAAGAAAAGTAAGGTTTTTCAAGCTAGAAAAAGCTAGCAAATCTGGAAAGGGAAAAAAAATAATATTAGGATTAATCAGATTGAAAAAACACTGGTCATTGTATTCATGACACAACCTACATATGTCTAAGTGTTGCATTACCCTCTCTGTGTTGGCTAGGCCTGGGTAACAGTCTTGTTTGTAGCTGGCATGAGCCTTGGCTGGAGAGCACAACACAAAAATCTAACGTGACCTTGTTGATCTGCCTTTCAGAAACAAACCTATCCCTCCAAATGGCTGGCTCAGGCCTCTTCCCTTACTGCTCTGGTTTACAATTTAGCTGAGCTTTGAGCTTCCAAGCCTCAAAGGGGCAGCACAGGAAGAGCTTGTCTGTCAGGTTTCCTCTGATCTGAAACACAGTCAAAAAGGAATAGCAAAAAAGAATTGCATCTTGGTAGGTGCACGTGAAATTAGATGAGAAAGTGTAACTATTCCGGTCCTGAGTTTTCTGTTTAAAACTTGAGATAATAGAAGAGTCTCAAGTTTAAAAGGAAATAAAGGAATAAAAGGAAAATAAAAGGAAAAAATTTAAAAGGAAATAAAAGGAATTCCTTTTATTCCTAAGGAAGCAGGAATAAAAAACCTGTAGTTTATAAGTGGTCTGAAGCACAGCTGCATAACATAGGATATATTATAAGCTTGCTTTAGGGTAGGAGTGTAGAAAACTGCAAAGCTCCATTTTCAACAAGGAGATAAGCATGCCCAGAGAAGATTTATTTGCCTCTCTGTCTATGAGTGTTATGTTTTAGCATCCTTGACTGCAGTCAAGAGATTCCAAAGGCAAAGGATCTGATGTCAGTGCCAAAAAAGGACTCTCCTCATATACTGCTAAGCACATGTTTAGTACTCTTCAGAATCAGATCCTACTTATCGAAACACTGTCTCAATTAAAAGGCCTGTGAAAATTGCATTTTCCATTAATACAGCTGAATTTTGGGAGAAAAAAGAACTGAAATCCCTTTTTTGCATCTTTGGTGTTTCTGTCCACAGATAACCTATGATTATTTGCCTTTGATATTATCAGACTCCAAACCAGCAGGGATTCCACTTCTTTTTTCGCTAGTGCTTCAAATGTGAATAGATCACAGAAAGAGGCAGGAACAGCTGCTATTTCTTCACTCTTGGTTGGTGACAGAACTTGCATTTTATTATAGGGTTGAGATGAAAAGCTGATCTTCTCAGAGTATATGTTCCTAGGTTGGTATGTGCAGATGCACTCAGGAGTTGATACGTTATCAAAATTATTCTATCTCAGTGCTGATGTCACAGTACTTGATGCTACCGCTCTGAATAATTACCTAAGGTTATCACACAGTTCATAGATTTTCTCTGACTCTGATGAAGCAGAGACACTACAGAAAAAGGCAATGTTACCTCAGGAACAAAAAGAAAAAGCAGCCTTTGAGATGCTAAAATTATCAAAAAAACTCCCATTTCTCAGAATTATAGTGAACTTGCTTTGCTTACAGTGCTTTAGGTGTTTCTCAGCTCAGAATTTGTTACTGTATTGGAACAAAAAAAAAAAAAAAAGGTGCCTCTCTAAAGAGAGAGACTCATTTGGGAATATTTCATCTGACATAAACAGATGGGCTGCAGTAGCTGTGCTTCATGCCCTGGGTAAAAGCCCCACGTGAGATCTGTCCTGTGCTTCGGGTTTGTTTTCCCTTCTTGCTGTGGGCTCCGCAGCTGGCTCTGTAGGCTTTAAACAGGAGGCCCCTGCAGAGGTTCATATCTACTGTTGTTGCTTCTGCTGTTTTGTAGAGATGAGGTTGTTCTTTTGGCAGGATCATTCATCTTTGTGATGGAGGTCCTGATTTTCAATTATACTTAGGCTGCTTCGGAGCACTCTGGCAGTGTAATGGGTCTTTAGAATCATCTCAGATCATATTTGCACCCCCTTTACAGCATTTCTGCTCTGACAGAATGGTATTAGGTGCTTGTAGAGTACATGGGCACCAGATTTGTAATGGTTTGATTAACTAACAGCTTTGTAACTATCTTTTGAAAATGACATGAACATTAAGATGTGGCAGGTAAGGATATCAGGGTAGCTCTGCCTTGGATATATCCAGTATTCTTAAGTGGATCATCTGATACAGGTGCAATAGCAGCCAAGAGTGTGTCTGTGAATAGACTAAACACAAAATTATGCCTCGAATGGCATGTTGAATGTGTACTATAAGGAGAGAAACTCTGATTTGGGAACCTATCAGTAACTATGAATTACATGACTATAACAATGGAAGTGAGGAAATGCACTATATAGCTGAGACCAGACTACAGTTTGGAAGCCGTGCTCAGGCTGGCTTCATAGAAGAATGCACATACATATAATCTGAGGGAAACAATGAATTGGTTATGTCAGCAAAGGGCATAGGTATCAGTGAAAATAGTGGTTGTACTGAGCGATGCAGTGATGTGCTTTTGGGAGAGCTTGTGGGTTGCAGTGAAGGCAAAGGTACAGAACAACACCAGAATTTGGAAATCCTGGCTTGGCACTTCAAATCTCTTCTGGCTCCACAATGAGATCTATGCAAACAGAAAACCCTTTCCAGATGGCAGTCACTGCCCCTTCAGCCCCCAACTTAAGTAATAAAATGAAGTGTATATATACATATATATAGTTAAAAAATAAAAAAGAGATAGGAGTTGACTAGTTGGATTTTCCTTAAAATACTTAATTGTATGTGTATATTTGGAGGTGAGTGCCCAAGATGCCAATGCAGAAGGTTGGGAGAACTAGGGCTCAGCTCAGTGCTATTTGAGATGCCCTTAGGCATCCCGCCTGCATCCTAGTTACCAAGTAAGAAATCTGAATGCTTCCAATAGGCCCTGTTCATATCTACCAGCACTCCACAATGTCTCAGGCACCCTATGACATCTAAAATGTCATGGATGGTATCTGTGGGCAAGATGCCCCAGTTTAATAGGTTTAATCTGATGTTACCAATACTTAAGTAAAGCAGAATCCACTTCATTAAAACAGGGTAATTAGACCTTATGAACTTAGGGCAGAAAACATCTCGGTCCTTCTCACAGAGAGAAAAATGCTATTAGGCATCAGAAAAACCACACATGCCACCTTATAACTGCTCTGCCTCGCAAAACTTCAAGTCGAGCTTACGTCTTTGTGAACACAAGGTAATTAGCCACAAGGCACAAATCTCCAAGAAAACAAATTTTTGCAGTTTCAATACTTGAAGAACTATATATTCATCATAAGTTATGTGTGAATTCGATTGCCTTTAAAATCAAGTGCAACTTTCTCATCTGGCTCTGTACAGGATTTGCTGTTGGCTATTAATGAACCCTGATTCCCAGAAGAAGCAGCAGTCCCTGGACATGAGAAGACATCACCATTTGACCTTGGGCATTATCCGTGTACTTAATGTACCTCACTGCAGATAGGCCCTAAACAAAGGGCCAATTTATAAACATTAAAAAGATTCTATGAAAAATATTGACTACTAACAGACACAGCTGATCCATGCCAAGGTTTTATATCATGGATAAGCAGTGTATGAGGCACTTGTCCTCTTATTAGCATGTGAATCTATTAATATGATACAAGTGACATTTAGGGAAATGAATAGCCCATTATTCCATAAGGCTCTCATTAAAGATAGCCTCTCCTGAGGTTGCTCGATGGCAAAGTTTGTAAGTGGATTAGTAGGAAGCATGGAGAGAATGAATGAACTTCAGTGACTGCTCCTTATAATGACTCCAGGTAATTAAAAAGACCAGAGGTATCTGGAGAATTCTAGGTCTAATAGTGGTCTGACAGTAATTTAAAAACATTTAATGATGGAGTTAATTGAGCTTTAGAATTCATTTAGCTGGTCCTCGCATTAACAAGTAGCTTTTATGTGATGGAGGAATTAGAAGTTAAATATTGTCTCAATAAGTCTTCAAAGACTTTTCCTATTTGCTGCGTTGGCCATTATATAATAGTAATGTTTATGCAAATTATACGGCTGAAGCCTTTTCAGTAAGGGAAAATGTTACCCCAAAAACTCATTAACTTTCAGCCACCATGTTCATGAAAAAGTACAAGACAAAATGGATGCTGAAGGCACTGCTACAGGCTGAGTACAAATCCAGGCACTAAGAGGACATGGTCAGGTTCAGGAAGGCATTACTACTCGCTGCCTTCTCCTGGGAGCTTGCTGAAGAGTGAGGGGAGAGACAGTATTCTGGGGAAAGGATTGGTTATCCAAATAGCAGAGGGTTTTATTTTTATCCTGGGTCTCAGGAGAACTGCATTCTCCACATGTAAATGTTTAACGTGGAGAGCTCAGCTGGACAGATGAGGATCTGATTTTCTTGGGTGGGATTTAGTTCATTTAACTGCTGTGTTCCTATATCTTGGGAGTGTAATGAAGCAAATCTTTCTGAGGAAGTCCCTGAGTTCCTTAGAGAGTCAAAACAAGAAGGATAAATGGCTTTAAGGCCACCAGAGAAGGTCATGTACACCTGACTCCTGTACTCGAACTTGGATGAGTAAGAGCTCCCTCTGGAAGTTTTCACAGTCATCTAATACTTTCCACTGACAACAAAGTGGATTTTGGCATTTCAGAAATGCTTGTCTTCAGAGTCTTAAAAATGGCTCTGTTAGATGCATAATTTTGCTGATCTGCATCCAACCATGTACTTAAATAAATTAATTACTATGTCTTGATGAGGACAAAAAGAGCAAGGTACAGATTCTGGCCACAAAGATAAAGGGAGAAATTTGAATAAAACACTTATTTAGTGACAGATTTCATGACAACATGAAATGTTCCACATTTCACATTGTAGTAACCTAGAAGACTGGAATCCTATCGACTTCTTCAAAGTTCCCCAAGCCGTGATGCAGCACTTAGGAATACTAAAGCACAAAAGACATAGTGAAGCCAAACAGACAGCATGGATATAAGAACTCTGTTGGCAGACATTCCAGCAGAGTGGGGGAATAAAAAGACTGCTTATTCCACCACATAATGAGTCTGAGCGGGTACAGGTAATCATATCAAGAACAATCAAAGCAGTAATAATAACAATAACAACATGTAATTTTCCGTGGTTTTCTGTATTCTAAGAAAAGCTATTAAAAGCTATCTGCTACAGCCGTGCCGTCTCATAGAGAGCCTAGTAGCAGCAGGAATGACACTGAGCTCTGGACGCCAAACCACACTAAGCATCAGTCAAGCTGCACCTCCTTGATGTACTCTTTCCTGGCCAGAACCTCAGAGGCAACCAGACCCATCCAGAACCTCAACCTGTTGCTCTGACTCCAAGGAAAAGTCAGTACTTACCTGACTGCAACCACGTTTAAAAAAACAAAACAAACAAACAAAAACAAACAACAACAAAAAAAAAACAACCCCAAAAGGCTCTATTTATTACTTCTTTTTCATTTTCACCATCTGAAGACTCCATGCATTTTTTTCTGCTTTGCTGTACTGTCATCTTTCTTTCAAACCTTCTCTGAAAAGATCCTTCTTCTCCCTTCTCTGCCTAATGCTCTTGGTATATTTTGTCATTGCAAAACATTTTGAAACACATTTTGTGTGAAAGACAATGTCCTGAGGAAGGGCCAACTCACACTGTGCTGTTTGCATAGAGAGCATGAAGGAGAAAGAGCAGTAAAAGAGCAACTTAATTACTTTGGAGCTGCGGTGCTTCCTGCTGCCACGGCCTCTGCATGAGGTCCTGACGCAGCCACCAGAGTTGGTGAGAGAGGCCTGATCTTGCTGACAACTCCTCTGGTGCAGCTTTAACCAATGTCACTGAGCAGCTCACAGCAAATGAACGAGGCACACAGAGCGGCAAGACATTGGTGATATAGCCCAGGCTAAAAAATTTACAGAAACAGCAGTGACCTCCAAGAAGCACAAAAGCCTTTCCACCCTGTTCTCCTTTCTGCCCTGTTCTCTCTCCTCTGCTGAACAAATCATAACCTCTTCTAGCAGTGCTGTTCACCTTCCCTTGAGAGGTGCTTTATTCAGGAAAAGAATGAAAAATCAGAGCACAGCTGCAAAAACCAATTCTCACTTGTTGCCTAAGTACTTTTATTTTTTTTTTGTACCTTAACAAGCTAGGATGATATGACCTAACCTACATTGCATATGTTGAGATTGTGAGACATACTGGATAGATCTGGACCTGACTTCTCAGTTTCTTCCAGAGCCGAAGATTACTAGTGACTATGCTTGGTGCTGTGGGCTAAGTACATTCATCAGTAGGAAGCACTTTGGAATTTCCTCATTACTCAGTGGATTAGGCTTTGAGCTAAAATCCACAGAAGTAATACAAATCCAAGCAATCATAGTTTGTTTCCTTTAGAAAGCACTGATTTTTTTTCTGGCCAGTGCTAGCAACAGCATGCCTGGCTTAGCAGCCACTTCAGCTCTGTTGCATTTGCCTCTCTTTCTGTTCTCCTCCCTGCTTGACCTTGGGAAAATTCTTGCTGTCTGTCCCAGGTTGCAATTTCACTGCTGGAATAATCGAGCTGTAACTGAAATGTTTCCATTGACTTCTTTCTTTTTTTCAAGATTCAAACATTTTGCCTTACCACTTTTGGTTCTCTTAACCCCTTAGAGTTTTGTACCTGGGACCTTATCTATATGTAAAATCAATGTTGAGAACTTCAATGCACCATCTGTCTCTGTTCATATCCAGTGACATCCTAGGCACACAGCTTGTACCAGAAAGTCTCTACCTCTAGTTTGAGTATACAAATAAGAAACGATATAGCAAATTCTCAGTATTTTTTTAAATGATTCCAGCAGGATTATTCACCTCTAATCAAACCATTGGCAATAGTGTAGTAGGTGTCTAAAATATTTCTTTCCCTGTGGTTTCACAGGTTTTGTGTGCTATTTCCACAGAAGTTAATGTAATCAGCAAGTTCACTGTCAAATGTGCCCTTTTCTGCAGTGGCTGCAAGTTAAAGTGAGCCAGTGGTCTGCTTCCAGATTAGGAATATCATACCACTAACTGATATTCTATTCTTTTTTTGTTCATATGCCATGCATGTGACTTTCCACTTTGAAAAGACAAACCTAAAAAACCAAAACAAAATAAAACGAAACGAAACAAAACCCAAACCCACAAAAACATTGATCTCCTTTTTCATAGGTGAAATACAGAGCATTTTTGCCACTCGGAAGTCAAACCCATCTCTTGTATATCACTGCACTCACTGGTTGTTATCAAGGAGAAACATGGTTTATTCTTGAGATCGATTTTTCCTTTAAGCTTTGTCTTTTACCTGCTTATTCATACTCTCATTCCTCCAAGACTATGGACTGTTCCACGACATTCCAAGTTGTTTTTCTACTAAAACTGTGTAGACTGTATCAAAGCAAGGACATCTCACAGAAGTGCCTCCGCAGCACATTATGGACTGCACAGCTCCCTAAGAGCAATTTAAAATGAAGAACAACCTTTTCCAACATCCTTTCAGAACTGCACATGGACATTAGCCAGACACAAGACTGAGCTGCAGAGGGTGCATTAAACTCCCCATCTGCTCTTCACAGTGCTCATCATTGATCTCTAACCCGCAGTAAAGTTATTTGGCCAAAAAAAGCCATAGTGAATGAGACAAGCATACAAGAAGCCAGCTAAACCCTTCCTTCCTCAGTGTCCATGGAGGGAAATGTGTCTGATCCAGCCAACGTTTTCTCAATATTTCATTTCAGAGAATGTGATATCTGTAGGTAAGCCATTCTCCAAATTAACTAGGGAAGCCAGGTTTTATTCTCATTTACACTATCTTGTTATCTCAGTTTGTCTTAGCACAACTATTAATTCACTCCAGTGTGCATGATGTCAGAGTATCCCTGAGGGTCTCCGCAGCCAGCTGAAAATTTGGCAGAGTTTTAGAAAGACACCTGCAAGTTTCCACTTTCCAGGAAACCGCTTTCCTAACCCACTCCCTCGCTATGTCCAGTTCCCGTTATGGTGCCACGATCTGACCCCTCCACAGACTCTCTGCTCCGAAGGAGCCCGCAATTCCCACGGGCTCCTCTGCCCGGTGGGATATGGACATAACATAGGGGTTTTTTTGGAAAGGACCAGCCCTGGCGACTCGTTTCAGGGTCGTATGCTGTGCGACAGCCGTGGGACGGTAAGAGCCAGGTGTTGATGCGGGTTTATACGATGCCCTGTGACTTCCATCCCCTAATGCCAGTGAGATGGGGACTTCGCCTCACTTCCAGGTGAGCGCAGCCCCTCGCCCGAGCTCTCACACAGAGAGTGCGTTCGGCCGGCCCCCGTCCCAGCCCCAGCACAGCCCGCCCCGTCCGGNAGCCGGAGCCGGAGCCGGAGCCGGAGCCGGAGCCGGAGCCGGAGCCGGAGCCGGAGCCTGAGCCGCGCAGGAGCAGCGGGCAGCGGAGCTGCCCCAGCGGGGCGGCTGCGGGCAGGAAAGTGCCGCGCTGCCGGTTGCGCCTGAGCTGGAGCATCCCGAGCCGGAGCATCCCGAGCCGGAGCATCCCGGCGGCGTCAGCCGTCTGCCTTTTCAAGGGACATCGACGCTCCGGCTGTGGGGTGGTTTTTTCTCCCCCTGCCCGTCACCCGGTGCGCGTTGTTCGTGCCCTCGGTGCGAGCGGAGCCTCGGCAGGCACGGCTGCCCGGCGGCCGGGCGCTGTTGCTCGCACGTTCCCGCAGCGCCGGGGCCGCTCGCTGCCGCTGTCCGGCGCCGAGCGGTGCCGCGCCGGCTGAGGCGGGTCCCGGCGGGTCCCCGGCTGATTTGGGAAGCTGCTGTGCGCCCTGGAACAGCTCCCGCCGTGCCTCGCCCGTGCTGCTGCTCTGAGGGAGCATCCTCAGCGGTTTGCCTGTCCTGTGCTGTAACCAAGGGCATTTCGTTTTCACAAGCGTTTAACCGAGGTATGTGTTTTTTGGCCTATGCTTGATCGTTCACAAATGTATTTTGGAAAGAACCTGTTTTTAGTCTAACTCACTTCGTGAGTTGTCAGAGTGCTTGAATTGAACAAACGCTTTTTGGGTTTGGAGAAATTGCTTTTGGCGGAGGCAAAAAGGGGAACGCTCGGGGAGAACGTGGGGACAGCACGGGGCTGCACAGCTTCTGGAAGGAGGGATGCAGAGAGAAGGGAGGCACGGGCTGGTTTCTTTTGCTGAAAGATGCTGCAGCCCAGGGGTGTGATAGTGTAGATCATTGGGTCATCACTCTGCAAGCAAATCTTGGCTCAGCGGGCAGAAGCACAGACTGCCAGCCCTGTGCTCTTTCACATTTGCGGAAAGATGACGAGGAAAGAATTGCTCCCTCTGCAAATAAATTGTAGCATGCCTATCCAATGTAGTTGGAGAAGAGCTGAGCTTAGACAGCACAGCGTGGAAAAAACCCCAGGATGGATGCACAAAAATGTGCCCTTTGCAAACACTTTATGTCTGCCTAAAAGCTGCAGGCTGTTTCAACATCATGTTGCTAGATGTAATAAAGTTTGGAACAGAAATCAAGTGAAGCAAACTCTTCCTACCCTTGCAAATGCTAAACAGTTCGAGGGAAATTGTGAAAATAGTGGTAAAGGGCTGAGAATTTGCCACACTGATTAACATTTATATAAGCAAAGACAATTAGGAATGCATACTAGCTATTATTAAATTTAATTCTCAGCGAATTATAGCAGAATGGGAGAAAGATGAATAGGAGAAATGTGTAAAATCTGGACCATATAAGATGCATATAGTGCTGGCAGTTTTATTATGATAAGGGATCCAGCTGGAGTGTCGATGTCTGTTTCCTTGTGATTTTGCTTTTTACAGTCATTTTGAACCCATTCTAACTTTCCTGTGCCTGAACAGACAGAAACAAAAGGCAACCTGAAACCAACCAGCTGCCTTCTCTCTGCTGTTATGTCTAAAAGGGCTTGTTCCCCTTAGGGATGGTTGCTGGTTGTAGCAGTGTACTGGCTGCCTTCCCTCCCCACCTCTTCCTCTGACTGGGTCATACCTATCACCCCAGGTAGGGGAAGGAGAGGCAGGCATGTCCCCCCTGCCTCCCTCATGTTTCCCCAGCTCTTCTGTGCTCTGGCACACGGGCTGGCCTGCCTGCAGACTGCTACTTGCTATATCCAGAACGTGTGCTTTGCTGTCAACAGGATACATGCTGCAGGACCTGGAACTGCTGGGGAAGGGCTCTTGGGCTATTTCAGCATCCAGGTCTAATCTAGCATTATCACCATGGATGTATATGAGTATATTTGGCTTAGGAAGTTATTGCCACGGGTACTTTGTCAACCTTTTCGGATGCAAAAGGCCGAACTGGGATAGCTCGCCTCTGCCAAGTGTCTTTGTTCATAACTGGGTTACTCACTGGTGCAGTGCAAATTATAAGTTGTATTCTGTAAATTCCCCATCAGAGGCAGGAAGCAACAGAGCCTTGCCTCCTTGTACCCCATCTATGCAGAAGCAGAAGAAGAATTATCTCAACGACAGAGTACATTCAGAAGTTGCTGAAAAATCTGATGTTTCCCAGAACCCTGGGACTACGAAAAATCTGATAGGTCTGAGACTTGGAATCTAAATGCTAAAAAGTCAGTATATTTTCACCTCTACCTCCTGCACCCTTTTGCAAGCACTCCTCCCCCTATGTCTTCATGACTGCGGTTGCCTCCTTTTCCTGGCTTGCGCAGAGGAAATCCTGTTACGACACAGTCGATCCATGGCGCTGCTGCAAAACCCACCTCTTAGCCTGCCACTTAGTCTGCATCTCCCCTCTCTGTCAGTTTTTCTGCTGCTCCCTCTTTCCCTCTGCATCAGACATGTCAGTCACAGGCTTTCACTGTCCTTGACAGTCTCTCTGTACACGATGTACCAACTCTCCTGCTTTCCCAAGACATACCCCTAGGCTTTGATCAGCCTGTGCTCTCAGCATCTTTCTCCCTCAAGCCATCATCTTTGTATTTCTCCGAGCTCCACCTTGTGCTTACTTGTAGCTTCATATAGTCACCTTGTCCATCATTCCTTTAATTTCCTTGGAATGTCCCAGCACATTCACTTTGGTTTGATGCCCTCAGCAGACCTCTGGTGAGATGCTAAGACAAGCCCTTACCGATGCTGCCACCATCCCCACCACTGGAATTACTCTTGCTCTGGATTTGAGCACCACAGTGTCCTCTAAAGCTAGGACATCTGAGAGGCAGTTGTTGAACAGATCACTCTATCTAGCACCAGCAGAGACTCTTCTTCCGTAGCCTACATTATCCTCACTTGCTCTTTTTTGGCATTTCAGGTGCAACCCTGCCCCCTTATGCTTGCACGGCACAGCGTGGCTCACTGCAACTCCCTTCGCGGTCGTGCTGTCTCTTTGCCTAAGTTGTTGCACACTGTTTTGCAAACAGGGAATGTATGTGAATATTAGGCACACAAATATGCCATGGTTTCTCTGTCAAGGGAGGGCATGCATGCAGCCTGTGTCAGTAAAACAAAGAATTGCACGAGGATAGGGATCTTCTCTGTTACAGCAGTGAGGGAAAACAGAGAATCAAAGGCAAAGGCTGTTTTCTTACTTTTCTTGGTAAAGCATGCTGAGGTTTCCGAGCCGGGAAGCAGTTACAGTGAGCGGAGTTACTGTGATAGCACATCTGTGCCTAAAACTCCCTTGACATTTCAGTGTACAGTATGTAGCTGGTACCGAATCTGTGGTTTTTTAAGAGAAAAAAAATATGAAAATGATGCATTAACAGAAATTTCTCTTGAACCAAGTGTAAAAAATTGTGTCCTAGCTTTATATTGTGACAAGATTCCTAAGAAGGTTAAAATGAAATCTGCTTGACATTTTTGGTTGTGATATGGATTTACAGAATTTGTGATTTATAAAATGTGTGATTTACACACTTTTTTTTATAAAATATATTGAGATCAGTATATCAGCTGAATTTTGCAATAGAAAAAGGTTTTCTTATTGTTCAGGACTCTACTTCCTGGTCACAGCTTTGTCAGCTAAGGACCAATAACCTCACTGACTAGCAGAGCTGAAGGGCACTTACTGTTCAGCAGAGCTCCTTGCTGAAGTCTGCCCAGAGGTCTCCCGAAACAGGAGTGGATGTGCCCACATGGAATGTGAGAGACAGAGGCTCTCAGGTACGCTCGTGTGTGCATCGGCATCGGGCAGGATGCTGTGCTGTAGCACTGCGAGAGACAATAGAGACCCTAAGCCCATTCAGTTCCAGATTTAGCCACACTTTGTCCTAAAACTCTATTCCTTTTAGATGAAGGGGATATGTTTGATATTTTTGAGGGGTTTTCCCCCTCCACCTGGAGCTGCACCTGAGGGTCTAAGCACTGCAAGTTTTTAGTTTCACACATGAATGTGATGGAAAATGAAAGCAAGCTCTGATAACAAGGACTGCTTGCTCTGGGGCTTGATATTTTATCTGTTAGGTTTTGGTATGAGTAAATGCTGTGCAGGAGCTGAAGCACTGCCCCATGAGAAGTGTGGTGGCTTCAGGAAGGGCAAAGACAGTACACAGCCCTCCTCTGCACTGGCTATTTGGCCTCAGCTGTGGAGTCCAGTGCTGGTCTGCTTCTGTTAAGTACAAAAGGTGGTTATCAGGAGCCCATGTGAAGAGTCAGACATGAGGTAGCAAAGCTTAATTAACTTTTGCTTGTTCTGAGATTAATTACGTCACCGCTATGCCACACACATGCATGCTGGATGGAATCTCCTGAGAGGCTTATCAGTAGTGTCAGTGGAATGCTCCACACAACCATTCGCAGCCCAGGAAAGAAAGGATAACAGGAATGGGATGACTCAACCATGAAAGGAGGCAACAAGGCAGAAGCAGTTGAAATACTTTTGTATACTTGTTCCACTGAGGAAAATGGGTTTTAATGGAATTTTCATTTCTCATTAGGCAGCCATTCTACACGACACCAAATTTTCTGTTCAAACAAAATTTCCAAATCTGACGTTACAAGAAATCAAACAAGAAGTCATTACACAAAATGTAGAAGTTAAGGATTCCTGACACCTACTGGTTTCTCCTCTTCCCTGGCTAACCTTGCCCTGGACCTCCTTTCCAGCTGGGCACCCAGGGTCTGTTACTTTGACAGTGACACTTTAGTGGCTGTTTTTGACTGTAGAAGTCAATTACCAAAATTTACAGCTATTATGGGTAACCAAATGGCTGCAGGAACCTTCACGTCTTCTCTGCCTGATCACCCACTGTCATTAAACTTTAGGAACTCAAATCAGTTTGAGGTTTCTGCCTGGGTTGAATTTGGCTGAGAGTGGCAACAGAAGTTATTCAGAGTGGCAATAAAGGGAATAAATTTGGGACTGGACACCAAGAAATCAAATATGACCCTACCCTAAAGAGTAGGCTGTTTAGCTTTGGGTGGGTTTTTTTCAGCAACCTGTGATTTTTCACGGGAAATTTTTTTTTAAATGGCAACTAAATATTTTTACCAAGCCAGCACAGGAAGAAGAGTGATTTCCTTGGTAACTGTGTGTCCTTTGGATGAGATTCAAATTGATGGTCTCATGGGAGGCAGAACCAGGAGGGCCCCACTTTTCCACCCGAGGTCCCAGATGTACAGCAGTGAGATTCCTTACCTCTTTCCATATACTGAGAGATACAGGGAATAGATAGATCCCTGCTCCTCATCTGACTGGCACAGTGAATGAAAACACTCTTTGAGCCAAATCCTTCTGTGGGCTACTGCTGCAGCTGAAATGGTGAAAATAGCTGTGAAGGGCATTAGAGTGGAGCAAGAGGATGAAGGACTGTGGGATACAACTGTGATGCCAAGAGGTCTTCCCAAGATAAGCTTGTTGATGTTCTGGTCCAAGTATTTCTCTGTTCTTCAAAGACAATTAGAAGCTCACCCTTCCCCATCTCACTGTGTTCACTTGCATTTGCATATGAATGCCTGCACTTAGGAAGCCTCGAGGGTACCTTGTGTTTTTCACTTAATGTTTAATCAGCCCAAGACTTGGTAGGCTCTGTTCCCCTTGCCTTGCTGGAGATTGTGGCACTGTTGTATTGAATGGAGAGCTAAATGGGCAAGAGCAGTGCTCTGTGTATCTGGGGGGAGATGGACTAACGAAGATCCTGCCAAGACAAAAGAGCAAAATCATTTATATTTGCCTTGGTTGAAGATACAGCCCTGTTGCAGAGATCTATGCCTCTTTCCCCAGGAAAGAAATAAAGGGGAGGGAAAGGGTCTCTACTACGAGCAGACAAAACCAAGGGGCATAGGGTAGAGCTCTTGGCTATGTGAGGCATATTTGCCAGAGAAAAGTTATACAGGGGCTGCTGTATCCCCTCTGCATCCTGTACCACACCTGCCTCAGCCTCAGAAGCAGTTCTGGGCAAGGTGACAAGTGTGCACACCCTCACATCCAGAGCATGTGCTGGGTCCATCTCTGGGGCAGCTGACTTTCACCTGCACCTCCCTACCTGTCCTGCACAAAGAGGTGGTCAAGAAGCTGTCTGACTCCTTTTGGGTGGAACATTAGTATAGCCAATATTATCAAAACATTTGGATTTCAATAATACTGTCTTTTAACAGCTGCACCAGATAATTTTCTTTATTGAATTTGGAGAGGCTTAAACCATAAGTGATTCAGTGACTGAAGGGATGAAAGCAGCACAACAATGCATTAACATCCATCCCCAGAGATCTGCTTCTCTAACGCAGTCAAACCAAATGTGCTGCAGGGGCAGAGCTCTAAGATGTACAATGATTGTGAAAGTGTTTTTTCTCTCCCAGAGGGGAAAATCTTTTTGAAAGTGGCCCCTCCCTTGCTTTAATCTGCATCATCTGGGACTGTTTCTTCATACACAAGAAATTTAATTTACTTTATTAAAAACAGTTCAGGGGCTATGTTTTAATTTTAGGTATTGAATGCATGTAGCACAAAATTCTTCTAGCTATTCTTGTGCATGTAACATATTCAGTTTGCATATTTCAGGTATGTGAAAACTTAAACTGCAGATAGTCAGAAATAAAGAGAATGAATAAATAATAGAGTGCAATCCAAAAGACCTGAAATGAATTGGAAAGCAAAAACTGTGCTCTAGTGCTTATGTCTGACTTGGTCCCAGAGCACATTGCAGAAGAAGAGAAAGGTGTTATCAAAGCCTGTCTGTAAAGCAGAGCTCAGGATCATGGTTTTGATACTGTACATGCTGTGCTGTAACTGGGCAGCAGAAGGATGTTGTTAGCAGGAATAAAACACAAGCCAGGATTCCAGTTGGTTTGGTTTTTTCTGAAATTTCTGACACTAAGAGCAGTCAAAATTCAGCACTTGTCCTTCCTTAATTTTATTATTATTGTAGTTATTACTAAGCTCTTCTGCTTTTATTTGCTTTTTTATAGGGGCTTTTCTCAGCATGCAGTCCCTTTATATTTGGGCGTGATCACCAACCACATCCTCTGCATTGGACTTTTGGCTTCCATTTGCATATCTTCTTCCTGCTTGTAAGTATTTTATTCTTTCTCCTTGCTCATTTTTCTTTTACTTTTAAAGACCAGATTTAACTCACAGGTTCTAGGTCTGATCCCAGGTCATGATGTCTTTGATTTACATTGATATAAATGACTCTATAATCCTCGGATCCATGGGAAATGTAAATTAGAGAATCATTGGAGCCTATCTGAATCAATCTAAGTATCCTTATGGCTCTGAGAGTTTCCTTTTTCCAGCCCCACACAAACCCCCAAACAAAATATAACTTGATTTTAACTTGCAACCAAGCCATCTGGGCACTTGTCTTCTTAGATTTTCAAAGACATAAATTTAAATCATATTGAATCATTATAAAAAATTAAATTAGATCATAAATTAAAAGGAAAACTTTGCTTGTGGCAGGAAATAGTTTTTCTTTTCCTTCTGTGCTCTATTTTATTGAGTCAGTTGGCAATTGATCCTATTTCCCAGGCAGAGTGGAAAAGGGATTCTCTGCTCCTGGAAGGTCCATCTATAATGGGAAAAAGAAGCATCCTATTTACTTGTGGTCTTTTAATTGTCAAAGGCATGTATCCAAGAAGAAGAAGTATTAAGAATCATGTTCTTGGTAAACTGCAAGCTAGTAGTCATTCTTTGCCTTTCCTACCTACCTTTTCAATGGAATAAAATGTTGCTTTTTTCTTTTTTTTCTGTCTAGAGCTACTGTCTTATTTAGTTGCATGATGTTAAACTGCTACATTTTTCCTGTCTAGAGCATATTGCCTTTCAAGGCTGAAGTGTTCCTGGTATGTGAAATTCACTCAGCCCTTTAGTATCAGCATGCAAACATATTTTTATTGGCATTAAATGCTTTGTGTTACATGTTTGCTGGAAGGGCAGTATTGGTAATATAAGAAGGAAATAAATGTAGAAAACAAAGGCGGTGAGGGGGAAGATGAAAGAATTAAACCAGGAGCTCCCTGGCCTTCATGCGTATATCAATCTAGTGAAAACTTGCTGCCAGCTTTTGGAACCAATCACTACGATAGCAGAACCTGGGGATGGGGCAACACATCTTTAGGGATGAGTAGGTCTTATCTTAGAACTGGCATCACCATATCACGTGGGAACCTTCACGATCTTCCTCCTGCTCTTCCTGTGCTGTTAACAGCATACTGAAATGTGGACCTCCCTGTTGTAACTATGCTAAACGCAAATCAAGATCTCATCTGTTAGGAGTTGTTTACAATAAGGGCTTTCTAGGATACCCTCTACCTGTAAAGAAACAGTTCATAGGAGATTGTGACGCAGATGTTAGTTTATGTAATATAAAAATGCTGATATTCTTTTATGTCAATTTGTCTCTTTGCTTAACATTTTGAAGATTCTGAAACAGCCAAGGTATTTCTCAGCTTGTAGTCACAAAAATACAGGAAGAACCAGAAAACAAAGTGCCTTTCTGTGGCTGATAAACTCATAAGAAATTGAGTCTACCAGACTTATCTTTGCTGCCTGTTTCTCAAATTTTGGGGTTTCAGTGGTGTGAGTACACGCCATTAAACTATATCTGACTGAGCCTGGAGAAGTAGGGTTGTTGCATCAAGATATGTGAAGAAATACAATACAGAGGGTAAAACATTTAGAACCCCAGGACTATGAAAAAGCTCTGTTCATGCCATCCTGGAGAGTGTTGCAGTCTCATTTAATATTCACTTGAGTCTGAACTGGGAGATGGCTGCTGTCTGAGCAAAGCTAAAGACTAAATTACATATGTTACATACAATTTGGCACTCAGGGCATATGCTAATTGTGAGGCCTCTACTCCTGACCCCATTTGCATTTTCTTACCAAGTGGATTTTCTGGCAGGTACCATCAGATATGCAAATAGTGGGTAGCGTTGGCATGGCTGCCCAGGTGTGGTACTGCCTGGTCCCTGGGGCTGGCCTCTTACACAGTGATGCCTTGCCTGATCCCTCACCTGGCCAGTTTGCCCTTCTTCTGGTGAATGCCACCTTGCCTATCTCCCACTTACCACGGGATAAAAGGAAATATGAAAAACTCCAACTGAGCCTGCCTACACTATCTGCCAAGCTGGCTTACCCCTGGAATAAGAGTGGTTGTCTTCCCCTGTGAAAGGTGATTTATACCAAAGACATGAATGGAGAAACAATGTACAGCTGGAAGAATATACCTAAATAGTGGCTCTGATTGAAAAGCCAGGATGTACAAATGACACCATGAGTCTGGGAGAGCCTTTTCTTTTTTGCCAACCCTCATATTTGAGGACCAGAGTAGCAGAACAAGGTTTTGCTCTCCTGTACATCTAAAATCAGCAGAGTGTGGAGGTAGAGTCTGTGCCTTCTTGGAACAGTGAATTGTTTTACTGAAATCTTTGAATTGTTTTACTGAAATTTTTGTGCATCTTCTAGGCAGATTGTCCATCAGAGTAGCAAGGCTGTGTAACGATGGAGCAACAGCAGCAGGGAAACTCAGCCATTGTCAGAAAGGCAGAGTATGATCTGGGGCTTTCAGCAGTGAGGCTGCACTCCATAACTCAGGAAGCCTCCTCAAGTCACACAACCCTGTCCTGGCATTGCAGAGGTGCCTCTGACAAAGTAATCCAGATCCAGCTACACCACAAAATCTGAGTACCCCAGCAGACAGGTGCCAGTTCTCTTGTCCGAGGAGTTTTCAAGAGTGGTTAGTTGGAAAGCCTTCTCCTGTCAGACAGCCAGAGTTCCTCTCCATCTGCAGTCATTCAGGAGCACCACTTGCAATTCATTCTTTGCCTTAAACCAACTCTGCTTTCCAAAAACAGATGAGGGAAAGGGAGGGACCACTACAGAATGTGAAAACTTTGCCTCCTTAGTTAATTTCCTGGGTCAGTTTACAGCTCTCAGAAAGACAACGGGGTTATTGCAGTTAGCCAGCTTTGCTATTATACTTCGAAGTCAGTGGCAAAGCTCCCAATCATTTTTTGGAACTCAGTTTGGGCTAAATGTTACGATGTTGTTGTATTTAGTTTCCAGAAATGCAAAGAAAACCCAGTTACCTAACAAGAAGGTGAAGCTGACTTCTGACTCTCTGGAGGTTAATCCTTCAGGAGCATCAGGGAAAGAGAGACAATCAGTTCATGGTGCTTACCTTCTTCTCCCAGCAGAAGCAGGAACCTGAGCTGAAGTGGTAGCTGTGGTGCACTGAACAAACTACTTATGGCTTCATTTGGAATCAGAGTTTACAGTGTTTCTGATCTCACTACAAAATAATCATTTAAAAATAGCCTGGGTGATATTGTAGGACCTGTAAATGCTCTGATTTAGCAAAACACTCACATGTCTGCTTAACAGAGGTTCTGATTAGTCCTACTTAATACTATAAATTTTCCATTAACTTCAAAAAAAGTCCCCAAAAGTGCCAAAGTTGTTCCTTGTACTAGGTCCAAGTGCTAACAGTAAAAATAGAATGTAGTATGTTTCAAATTTGTGAAAAATTTAAAGGCTTTCAACTTCTGCCATGTTAAAGAATTCATGTGAATTAATTCCTTAAGTTATTATAGAGCAATTCCATTAATAATGGATCTGATTTTCATTATGACAAGTAATTAAGAATAAACATCTTCTATATCAAAGCCTATCTTTTAAAAAGGATAAATTAGCTATAACACGCTTAACTACTTCCAGAACATGAAATGAACACATATTGTTCCATTAGTTAATTTTGTATCACTAAATTAAAGACAGTTCAAAAGGAGTATAATCTCATAAGGCTCTCTCTTTGTTCAGTCTCTTGTGACTTATTTCATGAGGTACAACAAATACTGTTTCCTGTGGGGCTAAATACTATTAGAGTTATAAAATGGTTTTAGTTTAGTATATTTTAGGCATCGCTATGAGTTATATACCACAAGGCTAGGAATATTTTTATCTGGTATTTGCAGATGCACTTCTGCACTCCTGCATATCTTGTAGGCTATTGGGATGCTTGATTAAGACCACCAAAAGCTCCACTATAAAACAACAAACACAATAAATAAACAATAAAACAACATCTGGAATATAACCTTTTGCCCATAGCCCTTAGATAGTCCTCTCATGCTTGCTGGGCTGGCAGGGCTGCCCATTCCTTGGGATTTTGCTTGTAGGTGTCAGAAGCTGCATCACTTCATTGAAACATGCCTGCCATTGAGATCCCCATGGCAGAATTACAGCAAGGTGCATTTTGATATTTGAAACCACTCAAAACATTGTCTAAATATACAGTAAGAAAGCAGATCTGACAGATTTTCTTATTCTGGGTACCTCTGGCAAGACACTGTGGAGTAATTGGCTAATGGATTCATCATCAACTGTGATGTTGAGTGGCTTTGCTCTTCTAGGTTGAAGAGCTGAAGTCTTGAGAGGGGGTTTCATTCCTTGACTAGATTTTTTCACAAGATAAATTTGGATTCCAATATCTCTGTCCCATATAAAGTACATTTTTGATTGTGCCGCTCTGCAATTAAACAACTCACGTTTGGGAAGGGTCAATTTTAATTCTTTAGGATTCAGTAGGATTTCTCCTAATCCCTGCATTTTGGAAACTTGAGATAATAAGATAATTGCTAGCTAATTCTCTAGAAATTGCATCTTCGAGCCAAGAAATGTAACTCCTGAGAGCTAAATTACATCAGGTGCACATTATCTGCTAGTAAATTAATCTTGCTATTTTTTTCTTTTTTCCCTTGCAGTTCTGAAGGATATAACCTTAAATTGTCCTGGGCTTGAGCAGTAAAGGATAAATTCATTCACTGGCTGACTTGTCATCTCACCGTTATGATGGAAAAATGTTCGCTTAAAATAAACCCTTTTTATGCTACTAAGACTGCCTTTGAAATACAAGATCTTTTGTGATTTTTAAAACACAAACGCAATAATGTCAGAACCCGACCCTTCATCTGGATTTGTGGGAAATATGGAAAATGGGACTTTTCTGGAGCTATATCCCACATCCCTTTCAACTTCAGTGGATTCATCGCCTGGCCGTTTATCCAACGTCTATGTCTATGTTTCCATATTCCTTAGTCTCTTAGCTTTTCTCCTTTTGCTATTGATCATTGCACTTCAGAGGCTGAAAAACATAATTTCTTCCAGTTCCTCCTACCCTGAATACAATAGTGATGCTGGAAGCTCGTTCACTAATTTAGAGGTTTGCAGTATTTCTTCCCAGCGCTCTGCTCTCTCAAACCTTTCTTCATGAAAATAAATTAAAGGAAACACACAGGGAATGGAAGAGCTTTGTCTAGTTTCTTGGGAAGGTAGTGCATGTAACATTTGCCTTAGGAGACTATTATCAACAGGTATTTTTTAAAGTTTCCTTATTTTTTTTCCCCTTTCCTTTTCTAGTCTCCATCTCCCCTTTAACTAATTTTCATTTTGGACAATGGATAATGACACCTGGCCATCATTTCGTGCCTGTAGTAGTGATGCTGTCTCTTCCTCACACTTATACGGTGTTCATTAAGAGTATTCCTGCCAAATTGTAACACAGTTCTAAAGGGATGTGTCATTTTTCTGCTCTAGTTGTGACCCCCTCCCTGGTCTTGTGTCAGCAATATGCTGACTACTTTTCTTTTCCTTTTTTAATTATATGAAAACTTCTGGATGAAATGCCTATTGCTAAAGTACAAAAAATAATCTGCTTAAGTTATAAATATTGGGAAAATTTAAAGCTGTTGATATTGTTTCCTTTTTTTCTTTTTAATTTTCACACATTTTTCAGTATTTATTGATGTTTATGAACACAACTAATTCTTGAAGAATGTTGCTTTTGTTTATTTGTACTCCCAACTCGTTCTGTATAAAGTCTGTATTTCAGTTTTTGAGTCTCTTTGGTTAACTTAGTAAAGCGACTACAATAACAATGCTCACTGTTGAATGTGTGGAGGTATTCTTGGACCCCGTTGCATCTCATTATCTCATTTGCCTAATGACTTCTTCCTCCAGGGGGCAGCTTTTGCTGCTGAATCACAAATACCACGTAACTCCTTTTCATTCTTCACTGATACTGCAGCTTATTGTTACTGGATACCAGGACAAGCCAGTGGTTTCTTGTAAAAGACCTGCATCCAACAAATACAGATAGCAAGTGAAGAGTTCCTAAACTGTCCTTTAGGCACATGATCTTTGTACTCACATGGGCAGGGCCAGCAGGGAGAGAAATTGCTTGTACTGGTGAGGACTTCCTGGGCCAGGCTTTGTCCTGTAATGCACAGTGGGGTGGAGGGGGACACAAGGATCTGCATAATGGTCAGGCAGACCTGTGCTCTGACCTGCAGGAATTGCAAGGTGTACCTGCAGAGGGTAGGAAGGGATGGGTGGGAAAATTGCAGTGGCTCTGCCACTGTTTTTCATCAGCATAAGGAAAGGCCAGAGAGAGGGGAAGAGAAATGGATGATGTTTCACAATCTCACTCCTCTTTGCCATGCCATTTTCTGGGTTATCATTTCCCCTGCTCAAAATGTAACACATCACTCAACTTCTGCAGTAAAATAATGAGCAGCTTTGTGAACTGGATCCTGTGGTCAGCTGGGCTTTAAATCAAGCCAAACATTCAAAGTAGTGATTTGAAGTGCCAAGTGTGACCTGCTAGAACTGCAGCCCCAGACCGTGGTGCAATGCCTTATTGTCCTCATTGCACTGTGTGAGCACAGCTCCATCCTGCCACTCAAGCCCATGCAAATTTTGCTCTCGTGGCTGGATCCAAGTCACTGAAGAGACCTGAGGAGAGGCATGGCAATGTCACTGCCACTTCTGTTACTGACATAACACAGGTGTAACTCTGGGAGATGGGATGGTCTCAGCAGGAGCAACTGCCCTCCCCTCACCTGGCACTACTGCCCAGCAGGCCGAGGGGTTAGGGAACACTTCCCAAACACATTTATACTTCTTGCTGAGCTGTCAATGCATTCATAAACAAGACAGACTCTGCCATTAACTACACAGGCTTTAAAATACAAATTTGGAAAGCCTGGTGTAAATATAATCATTAGAAATGCAGCTGCTGTTTCCAAACAGTACAGAAGATGCTGGAGTTGGTGTTTTCAATTTTTAAAAGTGGACATGCAGGATGGTAAGTGGTAATGACTTGTGGTGGTGATTAGCTCCTTACAGAGGTCAAAGAACTTTCTGACTAATAAAGAATGTAAGCCTGCAGACTCCCTGAGCCAAACTGGTTTGATGAATATATTTACTGCTTGAATATTTTATTCATCTAGACAAAAGTTTCTTGTATGTCACTTTTCACTGTAATTGACAATTGGCCTTGAAAAAAGAGGCAGCTGTTTAAAAGGGATCAGGAAACATTATTTCCCTTCTGAAAGCTCTTTGAAATCACAAACCTGTAACAGAATGCATTTGTATGTTGACTGGTAGATAAAAATAAAAAAGCTGTAAATCAAGACAGAGCTACTGCTCAACTATCTTCCCTTACTGACAAAGTTGTAAATTTGTTGCTTCCTTTGCTGCAAATGGAGGAATCTAATCCAAACCAGGGATGAGACCACAGGTTGAGATGGGTATTTGTTCCCAGCTATGTGTTTATACTTGCAGGTATGGAGACATTTAACACTAAAATACAAACTGTTGAAAACCCATTGGCTGTGTTCAGTGAGCTGTTGTCAAACTTCACAAGAACAAAAAGGATTTTTCAGACTGCAGAAAACAGCAAAGATAACTGAAACCTCACATTTGATTTTGCTTTGTAGTTCACTAGATGCTATTAATTTTTTCCCACTCTGCAGTGACATACGGGATTGTATAGTCATCACGATTTCAGCTGAGTTGCATCTGTTCTCTTCAGGACAGATTTGAATAGAAACAAGTAGGTTCCAACAAAATAGCATCAGGAGAAGCCACAGGCGAAAAGCACAATGGCATTTTTGAGGATTGCCAAGTGCCAATTCTTCAATTAAAAAAAAAAATATGAAGAAGAAAAGAAATCCACCTGATAATCTGAGCCTGAGTTAACCTGAGAACACTGGAACAGGCTTCCTAGAGAGGAGGTGGATGCCTCAAGCTTGTCAGTGTTTAAAAGGCCCTTGGACAATGCCCTTATCAACATGCTTAACTTTTGGTCAGCCCTGAAGTGGTCAGACGATTGGACTAGATGATCACTGTAGGTCCCTTCCAGCTGCAAATATTCTATTATTCTATTCCAACTTGAGTTGCAGGGATATTTTTTGCTGCATCCCTTTTTTGCTGCCGGGTTCCTCAGCCGAAGAGAGAGAGATGTGGAGATACCACGCTGAGCCCAACTCAGGGCTGCTAAGATGATTAAGGGATTGGAGCATCTCTCATATAAAGAGAGGCTGAGGGAGCTGGGACTGTTTAGTCTATAGAAGGCTCAGAAGGACCTCAACAATGTATAGAAATACCTCATGGGAAGGAGGAAGAAGAGGAGCCAGGGCCTTCCCAGTGGTGCCCACAACAGGACAAGAGGCCAAGCTGAAACACACAAAATTCCACAAGAAAATACATTACAGAGAGGATAGTCAAACACTGGCAGAGGTTGCCCAGAGACGCTGTAGCGTTTCCATGTGATGACCTGCCTGCAGATGACCATGCTTTGGGCAAGAGGACTGGACCAGATGATGGTCAGACAGCCCCATTCATGTCAGGGCAAAAACTCAGAGGTTTCTGGCTCGCTGTCTCCTCCTGATGTGTTTTCTCATCCCTGGAGCTGAGTAAGCAGTATCTTTACTAGAAGATAATTAGTTCAATAATATTTTTGCTAAAGAGGTGCTCTGCTCCCCATCCTGCCTGCAGCCATATACTTTTCCAGCTTTTCCACTGCCTTTTCGTGGTGTGGGTCCATATTTCACAGTCAGCTTTTGCCCTGAGCAATTTTTGGTTGCTACGAAGCCCTCTAACTCAAACACAGCTATTAACTTCGGTAAGGTATGACTCTAAGACTGCGTGGCATCAGGTCATTGCAAAGTATACCTGGAAATCTATAGAAAAAAAATATGAATAAAACATGGATGAGGAAAGAAGAGGTTTCTGGAACACACAGAAAAATTATTTTGCTTTAGTTCAACAAATATGGTCCATTCAAGCATATTTAATCAAAGAGTACCAGCAACCTCTATATCTAAGACTCTCTTGCACTGCTGGTTACCTTGGCCCTACTGTCAAGTTAACCCATTATATTTGTCTGCCCTGAACATTACCACATTATTCCCATCTTGAAACAGTGTCATGCTTTTCACTTAGCAACTCTTCAACTCTGTGGAGAGTTTATTCCACTGAAATTATTTTCTGCATTCAACGCTTCTCTGCCAGCTTACCTGAAAGGTTTGTCTCTGTAAACTGAAATTCTTGTCTGGATTTCCTACAAATGTCTTTTAACTTGGGAGCAAGTCTTACTCCTCTTCTGCGCAGCTAGTTTGCCCTCTCCTCACTGTCTAACCCCATGGTACTCTGGCAAGGCTGAATCCCCAAGGAGCATCATGCTCCACTGTACTTGAGCTTTTTGCCTTCAGCGTTTTTTACTCTTTTTCGGTGAGAGCCCTGGCAAAGACATCTGCGTGGGAAGGTTATTTATGAGGTTCATGTACCTCCCATTCTTCTTGACCGTTTTCGCTGCATCCACTACAGCTGACCAAGGAGACTTTGTGAATTATAGCCCAGCTGCTCCCGGGCTGAGTGACCTTTACGCATCCCCTGCCCTCCGCACGCTCCCAAAGACTAGGGCCCCACTCTGTGGCTGCAGCGGAGGATTACATGCCCCAAATGCAGGGCGCAAAAGTGGCCTGAAGGAGCCCTTTTTTTTCCTCTCCAAGAAAAGTGGGCTTGCTCTCGCCTCGAGCAGCCCTCAAGCTGCTTTTTTTGTTTTTAAGTGATGCCCGGCAGTTTGATGTGCCCACGGGACCCGCCTGCGGCCACAGCCCCGCGCTCACATCACAGCTCCACAAAGCTTCTGGCTCGCTCACGCTGCCCAGATGGGCAGCTTAAACTGGCCAAGATGCTGCCCCAGGCTGGGGCTTGGCCAAGGACACTTTTCTGATGGCAGATGAAGGTATTCTCCCGGCTCCTCCCAGGACTTTGCTTTGGAGATAAAAGCAGCATCAAGCTCCTGTGTATCACTTCCAAGGCCAGGTAAGCACATTAGCATAATCACAGCAATCACCACGCAGGTGACAGCGAGGACCAGGTGAGATGAGCTGGTTTTCACTTCTGTTTTCTTTGTTTTAGATCAGTGGGAGCTGATCACCCACTGTAAGTCTGAAAATGGCTGGTGGCTCATAGGCTATCAACATATAGAATCTCCAGGTGCCTTCTGGAAATTGGACTGGGCTCCTTTGCATAGTTTCACTTCACCTTCTGTCCTTTATAGACAGCAGCACAGTGGCTGCATTTCTTTCATCACTAAATAATGCAGTTTTAATACAATAAATGTCTTTGAGCAGCTTCAGTTAAAAAATCAGAAGCAGAAAAGTAAGCTTTTCTTAAAAGTATAATATAATGCATGGCTTTTTACAAACAAACTTAGAATTCTTCCTCTGTGAAATTATATTTTTGCCAAAATATCTATTTCTAAAGAGAAAAGCTATTTGAATTGTTAAAAATGGAGCATTTTACGTTAGCTGCGCTGACGTAATTATTTTTGCCCACAGATTTTTCTAGGTAAGACATTCTACTGTTTAAGGAGACAAACAATTACTCTATATAATTATTTCTCTCCTTAATAAACAACTGTAGGTGTCTGTCAGAGCATTTTTGCCACATGTATTTACTTATGAAGCTGCACTTCTAACACTAAATGCTGATCTGGTCATATAGACCAGGTCCCAGAGTACAGTTACATGTCTATTTTTTTGTTTGTTTGTCGTAGACTACTATCGGTTAAATATAAGATGGAGACTAACCTGTTAGTTAATGCATTTTGTCCTCATGGCTCCTTCAGCACAGGGATCAGTTCGCTGTTTGTTTTAAAATATAAGTTACAACCCATAAATCTTTTGCATGGCTTTTTCTTGAGCCTGGGCTCAGCTGTTGTTGACAAGTAAGAAAGGGGTGTAAAGGACATATTTATGATGGAGATTCCCTGTGTAGTTTGTTCAGGGCAAATCCTGTTCCAGCTCCCTGGATGCTGCTACAGAGCTGGGAACTGTATGCCGGGGGATTTCTGCCAAGGTACTCCCCCTTTTTCCAAACAGCTTCATCAGGATGCAGAAGGCGAAACTTACTAAACTAGGACAAGATGAAACACCTGCCAGGAAAAAGGAGTGATGATACAAAGGAATGATGATACCAGCAAGAACAGAAGCATGGCAGGGAGCAAAAGGAGATGCAGCCAGAAAAACATGAAAATGGATGTGTCTGGGGCAGGAGTAAACTGAGAAAGGACTACTGCTGGCTGGAGAAGCAAGCAGCAGCAGTGACAGAAGAGCATCTTCTGGTGAGAGGGGATGATGAATTAGGCACAAATGGGCAATATTGCAGCGATAAGGTAAATAAGGCTACCATCCCTCACAAGAGACATGGTCCCTTTTTCTCCTGTCCTCAATGCCAGTGTCAGGGACCACACAGGAACAGCTATTGGGCAGGGGGAAAAAGAGGTTCATATCTGGGCAAGTAACTTCCCTGACCCACACATAGGAAGTTCCCTCCTAGACCCAGTCACATACTGCCATCCTGCTGGGGCTCTGGCTGTTGCTGCTCTGCTCCTGAATCCTTTGCCTCTGTCAAAGCATTTTCTGCCCAAGGCATATGAGAGTCTTATTTTTTCCCATACTCTAGTGCTTTTTTTGCTTTCTCTTTGCATCTGAAGGCTCCAAAGGATTGCCAAATAAATTGTGCTTCCTCTGGGATATCATGGAAAGGCTCTACCAGACTGTCATGGTGCCTCTCTGCACAGCCTGAGTTGGTGTTTCCTGTCCTGCCACAGGTCAGTGCCCCAGCTCTCCTGCTACATGGCACACTTTAGCACACGTGGAACTAACTGCTCTTCAAAAACTGTTCTTTACATGTCCAGAGAGGGATTTTCAATGAGAGATGCCTCTATCCTCACAGCAATTTTGCATGGTATTGTAACATTGCTGGAAAACCCATAGGACTGTGCCTAATATCCATAGTAAGAAGACCGAAGAATGAGTAACACACATTTGCAGTAGTTCCTTTGAAACAGAAGCTGCTTCATGGTTTTCAGTTTCCATTCAAGAAAATGAATTTTTCATTTTTAAGAGGTTGGTTTTATTCAGAAATTAACTCTTGGGTGAACATGTCGTATCTCTGCAGAAATAATTTTCCTTCACTAACTTTTTTTAATTTGAGAACCTCGCAAATACATTTCAGATTGTGGTCCTATGTTATATTCCTGAAGAAATGTCTAAATTTTCCATTTCAGTCATCACTATAAAAAAGTGGGGGGAAAAGGGTAACCCTAATATCTGCTCCTAACAGCGACTTAAAGGCCAGGTTGGATTTGGCAGACAATTTTGTTAGACCCAGGTGGTCCAGATTTCATGGTGTTTGTTGTTAGACGCTGTCAGGACTGTTGATGTCAAGTGAGAGGCAAGTCTGTGCTTCACAGTGGGTGAGGTGAGACAAATCCAGTGGTCCCATCCTGCCCCAGAAGGAGTATTGAGTACACAGGTTCCCTCCCACATTGCCACATTGTCCCTCTTCATCTGCTCCTGCACGGGCTGGTGGCCCAGGGAGGACCTGGGAGGATCATGCCCAGCTAAATGTGTGCATTGAAAAGGGACCCTGCAGCCCTATGTTGTACGAAAAAAACTTCCAGGAAAAGAACCATTGGTAAAAGTTTTAGAAATGTATTACAAAACATTGTAGCTCATTTTGAAGGTAAAGAAGATTGTACTGACAGTTTTATAATTGCTTAGATCTACTGAGAATTCAGAACAAGGCAAGTTGTTCGACCAAAGGCGCTTTCTAGTGTCTAACTCATCAGTATTCATTAAGTGGAAATAGAGGCTCCTGTGATGGAGAAAAATATCAGATACTGTAACTTGAACTTTGGCAAGATCAAAAGCAATTAGTTGGGTACTAGAATCAGAGTGCTTCAGCTGAAGTGGAAGAGAAGGCAGCAAAAAAGAAAAAAAAAACAACTTTGCATGATTTTGCATTACAGAAAATGATTATAATGTTGTAATAAAAAGGTTGTTGCAGAGGGAAAAAGAAAGTGGAAAAATCAGCAAGACTGACCTTTGCTCAGCTTGGGTGCTCCTATCCTGTGTCATCTGGATTTGTTCAAAGTGGTTATCAAAAAGGCAGAACTCCGCTGTTGCTTGCTCCTGTGCCCTAGTCCATCTGAGTAGCTGTCCTCTTAAAATAATCCTGCTGAGATGGTCTTTGGTTTTCTTCCCCAAAGACCATCTCAGCAGAGGCAGAAATGAGAAGCAAAACCCAGGAAGTTTTAATGAGAATAGAATTGGATAAATAAATAAATAGGTATGCAAATAAAAAAACAGAGAATAAACAGAAGGAGTTGAAAATTATGTGTAGATAGAACTGAACTGAATTTGCACCTCTTCTGTCTCTCTATCTCAAAATAAATTTTAAAAAAAAAGCTTGCAGAAAAGCCAGAGGTAAAAAAAATTATGCTATGAGGCAAACCATCCACCAATTGCTTCCTATTTACAACTAGAAACCCTCCATGCAAAATAGATAAATGGAATGGTAATTAGGAAAACGGATATGATTAAATGTTTGGGGAGCATGTCTCTGCCCTTGTGTGTTCAGCTGCTGCAGGAAATGCGCCAGAGAAGACAGAGAAACAGAACCGTCTCTGCAGACAAGGAATAATGGGCAGGTGGACTCTGCCTTCAGTAACACTGCGATCCAGGACCTCTGAGGGGCATTTGAGCAAGCAGGATCTGCTCCTCATCTGTTTCCACATACATCCCCTCCAGACAGCCTCAGGGACCATCCTGGCATCCTCAGGTACGTGGGTACCGTCCACTGCCATCCCTCTCCCCAGCAACCAGGATGCTGCAGAAGCTGCTGGGAGACAGTGTGGCTCCTGTGAACATCTGCATAGTGAGCAGCTATAAATGCCTTAGGACACCTTCGTGGTCACCTGAAGTAGTTCTCTAGACTCTCTCTTGTCCGGGAAAAAAAAAAAAAAGAGGTTTATATCACTCACTTGTATCTGAAGATGATGACGTGTGTTAGACTGGGAATATCTGCTACTATGAGGACAGTGGCAAAGAGAATAAAGAAATAAAAGGAGAATGAGAACAAGGCAGAGTACAGAAGTGAGGGACTGACTTTGCTGTACACCCTCCTTAAGAATCACAGGATTCACAGTGAAGCAACCCAGTTGCTCCCTCCAGTCCTTCTACTACTCCATTAAATGGAAAGATAACTTAAAATTTCTATGCTTAATACAATGCAGCAGCTTGGAAGGCAGGGTAAGAGGCACAGATTTCAGCAGAAAAAAAAGATTACATACCTGTCCTGTTTCTGAAGCAAATAATGTGCAGGCACTGGACAGTGTTCCTACAGGAATTAGCCTCCAAGCAGTGAAATCTGCAGCCAAGTCCTGAGCAGATATTTCCTATCCTCTCTGTTCACTGGAAAACATCGGTCACAGTTTACTGTCATGAGCTTGGTGCATTTCTGTAAAAATAATTTGAATTAAATAAACACCATTATTGGCTGAAATGTTTTATTACAACATTTTGGAAACAAGCATTGTCCTTAGATTTTCTTGCACTATATTTAAAAGTGATTCAGATACACCTATTTTAAAATGAAGTATTCAAAGCATGTCTATACAGATTAAATGAAACAATCTTGTTTAACCTTTTTAAACAATCCTGTTTAAAAAGTAGGTTTAATTTTTTTTTTCAAAAATAGAATCTTTTTTTGTGAGGAAAATTTACTTTGGATAGAGCTGTGATGAATTTTTTTAATTATTTAATTAATCAAGAAAAAAAAAGTCAGTTATTTATAAAACCTTAATCTAATTTTCCTTTATGACTTGATCCTAATGCATGTGTGCAATGTTTGCACACAGACCTCCTGTTGACCTCCGTGGAAGTTACGCATCTAAAGGGAATGCAGAACCAGACTCCACAGACGAAATTAGTGATTTTCTAATTGCTCTAATTGGTGTTTAATTTTTCCGCTGTTTAGAGACCAAGTTACTGACTTTTAATGGGAAAAAGAAATATATGCTGGAATGAGAACGTAATCAGATAAGAAAAATAGTTGACATTATATTAGAGCCCCAGAAACAGAGCAATTGGTTAATGTGAATGTTTTCATTTGAGTTACAAATACCACCGATTGCCATTTCCGTTGCCACTTCTACTAATTTTTATTCAGAAAACCACATCCCTGAAAATGTGTAAAACATCTGCTTGGAGAAACTGAGTGTCAATAGCTGAACCGTGTGCGTCACCATACAGAGACCTTCAGAGCTGTAAAGAGGAAGAGTAGATCATTTCCGTTATGGATAGGGATTTGTGAGTTGTCCACAGGATGGATCTAACCACATTATCCATTAATTCAGCCTATGTGGGAGGAAAGAAGAGACTCAAAAACATCAGCAATCACACAAATCAAGTATGTTGGGTTTTATTCAGATGAAACATGACAGTGACTTCAGCTGGCTCGCCTTGTATGGAGGTACTTCAGGAACCCCCCATTTTTTTTCTTTGAGTTTTCCTAGTTTCTTTGTTTTTCCTGAAATCACCACCTGTCCTATGTACATGTCACTTTATGCTAAGCAATCTGAAACCCTCTGGCACAGTAGCTTGGTGTGACTTGACCGCCCACTGATTTACTGAGCCTAGAAAACCTCTGCAATAAAAACTGCAGTGAGCAGTTGGGTAATTTGACAGCAGTAATCCATGGCCTATCCCCTCTCACGCTATCTGTGCCAGTACCCTTTACTGAGCAGTACTGACTTTCTTAGCATGCAATACAGGCCTTCTGCTGATAATCGGTAACATCTGCTTTAGATCAAAGGGGTAGAGAAAAATATTCCTTGCAAGCAGACTCTGCTCATCTTGGTTGTCTGTAGCAAATTTTAAGTGGAGCTGGCGCATAACAAAAATCACAGTTGACAAGGGGTATTTTTAGCTTCATACCTCTCATCTGGATATCAATATACAGCAGCTCATTTGGGTTTTGAATTTCTACCAGTAATGATTCTCCAAGCATCTCCCAAGTCCTGATGAGCACGCAACGGGAAAAGTCTCTACAGTTAAATAGGGAAATGCTGTAAATACCATTTTGGGCAGTACATTTGCTAGGTTAGATAAAGATCATTTAGTTACAATGTTTAAAGGTGGTGCTGCCATAATTCTGAGCCCTTTTATGAAAATGTCCTTACCACTACTACATACTCTGTTGCCATCCACTGGCACTATTTCATTTCTTCAGTGCAATATTAATTTGTATTAAAGATGATTGATAGACAGAAATATAGATAAACATCCCAGGGTGGGTGCTGCAGATAAAACTACTCATTGCTGAGTATATACAGTGAAGGAATTGTCAAGAGAACTTCTAAAAACCAGGCTTTGTGGGATGTGATCACCTCTGAAAGAATTACTTCTTTCTCTTTGTTGCTTGTGTTACTCTAAAATATGCATTCTGTAAGCATTATTTTCTAAGCTATTTCAGATACTATTTTTTTTTCTATGCCCCCCTC
>VZRR01012752.1:1118313-1149132 GCA_013398015.1 Oreocharis arfaki | reverse complement strand
CCTTCACCTGCGTAGTTAGACCTCTTCACCACTGCTTCCTGGTTTTCTGGAAGTCCCCAAAGATTTTTGGTTTACAGGGTTGAATTCCCAGTATTTTAATTGAGAAGTCATCCTGATAATTTAGGGATTATTTTGCTCCCCTGCAAAGTCCAGTAGCAAAGTCTGGATTAAAAATATTAAAGAAACACTTTCAGTGCAGGTTTTTGGATTTGCCAAGGCTGTGATTTCACAAAGCTATGGACCAAAACAAGTTTCCCAGTGATGGTTTTCAGTACATACGGATGAAGCACAAATTTGTCTGACATCTCGCAAGTGTTTTCTGACAATGTGAAATTAGTTCGTTTTACTTTCTCTCACTCTCAAACAGGCATTTATTTTTGTGTGCTTGTGTGTATGCCACCAAACTCCTCAATCCTCCCAGTCACTTCTGTCATTCTTCTCTGAATTCTCCACTCACTTATAGGAAGATGCTCAGCATCCCACTCAGTGTTGCACCTCCTGCCACCCCAGTGGCATGCAGAGCATCTGCAGGATTCCCACTTTGCAAGGGGATGTTTCTGCATAAAGAGACCGAGATTGGCCATATATTGTAGCAACCTCACATTTAATCATTTTCTAGCTCCAAATCATCTGTGTGAGTCTGGAATCAACCAGCACCATTGAAAGCCTGGGAAGAGGAATGTTGTGCATGGTATAATCAGAAAACTGGACCTTGGTCCACTCCATTAATCCCAAACCATTTTTTCTTTGAAGATTTTTTCATCAGTGCTTTGCCTCCACTGTGATCACCTTGTTCCAGTTCAGTTCACCCTTGAGATTTCTTTTAATACTCTGTTAACACTTTCATTCAGATCATTTAATAAGCCTGCGTGTAATAAGAGTCTCAGCAGTAAGCCACCAAGCTCCAACCTGACACATTAATGTTTATCATTGCCCTTTGTTTACAATTCAGGGAGTATTTATCCCAGTCAGAGTAACTATGAAGACAATTACCTGAGTAATATTTCATACATGACTCTGTAGAGTGCATTACTGAAATGTAATTATACTGGTGTAAATTGTCAGAGCTATCAACAGAATTCAGCACGTTACATACGTAGAAGACTCTGCTGCTGTCACTTGCTCTGCTTTTCTTCTCCCTAATTTGCTTGTTTGAGGCAGAGCCAGGGCCTAGGAGCGGGAAGGGTGCTTGGGCAGCACATGTATGGAGCCATGAGATACTGTGGAGCAGACACGGCTGGGAGAGTTACAGACTTCTGCACTGGACAGGAAATGCCTACAGCACTGTCCTCAGTGGCTCCTGCTTTCCTTTCACAGACGTGTGGGGTTTTTCTCCCTCAGAATTCCCTCCATTGCATAAAGTGAGATGGGAGCTTATCCTCACCCAAATGTAACTCCCAGGATTCTTCCTCCCTTCCAGAGAAACCAAACTACATCTGATTTTCTCTTCTCGTTCACACACAACTTAGAGCATGAATTGCCTTATGGAGGAGTTTCCTGTACCCTGAGGTCGACACCACCAACTAACAGGCAGTCTCTTCATTGCTTTTGATCCACTTCTTCTGATCCAACCCTTAAACCACTGCTGGAAGGCTCTTGCAAGCTGGTCCTTTTCTGCTCAGCAGTCTTTGTCTGGGAAGCACAGGGACGTCTGGGAGTGTCATTGAAGCTACTAGGGATTGATGGCTTCTCCCAGACACCGTCTCAGCTGGCTCAGGCTCTGCAGGAACTGGCAATGTGGCTGCTCCCAATTAAACCTTACATTTGCTGCATAAATGCCACAGTCCCCATATGACCTGAACTGACTGTCTTTTTCATGTTTATATTTTCCGGGAGTCCACGTCTGGTTTGGCAATTAACAGGTCTTTTATTAGATCTCCTTTACTTCCTAAATGCTCCTATTTTCCTTTCTCATTACGACATAACCTTTTTAGAGTCAGATAAAACTCTTCTTGTGCGAATTTAGTCCCCTCACCAATTTCTGGATGTTTTCTTTTGTGGCAGCCTTTTTTCAGGCAGGAAGTGGCCTTCATTAAAATGTGTTGAATTTTTCATTTGTCCTTCGACCATTTCCAACTACATTTCTATTGGTTTTGTCTACTTTTACCTTAAAAGTCTTAGCCAATTCTTTCTTTTTATTTTGTTCTATTGTTGTAAGTTTTCTTTAATCTCAGTTCTTTTGTTTAGCTCATTAGTCTCGACCTGAAGACAGGGATGATGGGGAAGAAGCAAAACAGAAAACATTCCTGAGATCTCAGCCTAAATCACAAAATTAAACACTTGATAAAAGCATGAGTGCCTTCTGGTATGGGTTGCTTAACCATGCTAAGAGAAAACATCACTCCTGGCCACTGAAGGCACTTGGCTTCCCAGCTAGTGGCATGCAACCTCTTAAGCACACACCTCCACTTTTATTCAGAGAGAATACTTGCTGAAATTGTTATTAAGCAGCTGGAGAAAATGTGAAAATCACAGAAGGGCTTTTTTTCCTGCAGAATCACAAACTCAACTAACCCCAGCCCTTCCAAGGTGTTAGAATTATTTGCTACATTAAATTCTGTCTTACTTAAGTCAGCAGTGACAATGCTTCAAGGTATTTTGTCATCTCAGAGACATTTGTCTTACCACATTACCACAAGGTGTCATGCCCTATGAGGTGGCCAGAGTGTAGAAAAAAAATGAGGTTTGTTTTTTTAAAACGCTCTGTTTAAACACAGTCTTTGTTTTTTTTAACTCACTATGCAGCTTCTTCACCAGTGTGTGATGAAGCAAATTCCACTCAGTTTATACAAAGTCAGCCACTAGATAGCTGAAAAGCTTCTTCAACAAAGAAGAAATGGAAAGATTTCTCTAGTGCTATCATCCACTGTCCAAATAATTAAGCAGGGGAAACTGTTCAGCTCTCATAATTTAAGACAAATAAGGATTAAAGCAGTGTATTGATTGATTAATGACATGTAACTCACCTGCAGTACATTTGGGATCAATACCAGTAATATAAGAGATAAACCGTGTCTCCTGTAGGCTAAGAAAGGTCCCTCCAAAAGCTCCTTTATGTGCACCTTGAGTGTGGGTCCCCACTTGTGCTTCATCCAGTCATGCCACCTGTTGAGCACCGGCTCCATGAGGAATTCCATAGGGATGATAATCTGTTTGATGTAGGTGCTGGTAGCAACGCTGACAGGGCAGCTTCTTGCTGTGTCAAACCAGATTTGACTACTGCTGGTTACCCTTCAAGGTATGTCCCCCCCAACCCCATACCAATGTTCAGTTTCTTTTATACTTCTTTTCAGGCTGACTCCTCCTTTGTTTAAAAGCTCTCTTTGAAGTTCCCTGGCTATTGTTTAATCCATTGATGGTCTCTCTTCCTCTTTAACACCATCAGGTTGGGGCTGATGGTCACATTCATCTTTAACGTGATCAGTTAACATGGACAAATGTCGTCCAGCCAATTTTGTGTATTCAGCACACACACACTCACTTTACTTCACACTGTTGTGTTACCAGGTGTTGTTATTCAGGCCACTAGCCAAGCATGGGCTGTGCAAGCACGTACAAAGTTAGTTCGAAAAGTGCTGTGAATATTAACCTCTTCCACGGTAATTTTTTATTGTTTAATGTAGTTTGGTATCTTGGAGGATGCTTGAAACTCTGCACTCACCTGCACTTTTTTTTCTCATTTAAGTAAAATTAATAGCAGCCACCGAATTAAAGGTTGCTATTGTCACTTCTGCTAATTATACAAAGATAAACACCTGTGGCCAAGCCCAGCACACCGAGTTGCTAAACTGTTGGTAAGACATAAAGCACAGATGCCCGTTACCATCCATCAGCTTGGCTGCATCCTAGTGGACTATATGAAGAGTGGGAAGCTGAGGAATCCTTTGCTTCCACAGTTGCCTTTGGTTTTGACGTACCATGGTATATCAAGCACAGAGCCAGTCAAATTCTACTGAAACCTCTTCAGCAGCTTGAACAGTCATTTACAGCAGTGGAGGGATGCGTTCCAACTTCAGGGAAACGGCAGCTGCACCTGGCCTTAATAAACCTGCGTCTTATGCTTCCTATTAAAAACCTAGGACTCCAGAACTAGCCCATGTCATGGGATTGCTATACTCTGCTACCTCATGATCCTCCTAAGCTGGGCTTTGAGCCCCTTTTTACCACTACATGAACAAAGAGAATTTCACTGATGTTTTACTTTATGCTGGCTGGCTTCTGGACCATGCCAACTGTGCAGATTTTGTCTCTTGGTCCTGTCCTGTTGGCTTCATAGCCCATGCTGAGAAACCAGCACAGACTACTCAAGCCACCCAAAGTTCATTTGCAGAGCTCCATTTTGTGACAGGTCTGAGCCCAAGGAGAGTTTACAGGCACTATTATGAATATTTTCCAAGTACTTACAAAGTATAGCTATGGCACGGTGGAGCAAATACTGGCTTGCTTTGGTAACAGGCTGTTGCCAGAAGGAAGGGCAGCAGTCTGAATGAGAAACAGTCCAAGAGGGAGGAAAAAAAAGAAACTGAGATAAAACAACTAGCTATTGTCTGCAAAATAGGAATATCAAAGCTCCAAACCAAGTTAAACAACGGTGTAACTAAGACTGAAAGCTTGCTCTCCAAAGGTACTAAAGAGTTAGAGTTTCCTGAAGAAATCAAAAGAGGTGACTCACTAGCAAGTGCTTGCAGGAAGACCAGCAGAGACCCTGATAAAATAAGTTACATGTTGACTTGCTTGGGTATGTCTTGAAGGAACCTAAATTTAAAAAAAACCAAAACTGAGTTGGCAAGGAAGGAAAAGGAAAAAGGCTCTGCTTGCTTCAGTCTTGTTCTCTCTGCTTGCTACACTTCTATGAATAAATAAATCACAGTAGTCTGGGAAGCAGTTGTGCTGGATTGTCTTGATACCAAAATACTGGAGGGTGGCAAATTGGCATGATGCCAAGCTTGAAAATTACTCTGGAGGGTATTTGAGGAACTCTAGATCTTTAATCCTGGTGCTTCTACCAGGCAAATTAAATGAAAATATAATGAAGATTAGAATTAGTGGACCCTTGAAAGAAAATTATCTAACTGAGCAGAATAATCAAGGTTTTTATGAGGAGAAATACTGCCTTATGAACAAGGTCTTTGAGTGATTGAACAAGAATATGGATGGAGATGATCAAGGTCATTCTAACTACTTGAATTTCCAAAAAACTTTTGACTAGGGCCCATTATCAAAGATCATTTAGAGAACTAAGCAACCATGGAGCAAGGAGGACAGTGCTTTTATGGATGAGTAAATGGTAAAGGTAAAACAAAACAGGAGCAATTTTTACTTTTCAGACTGGAGGGAGCTCAAGAGGATCATTTTGGTATTTGACATAAAAAGGGAAAGAGCTGGAAGAGGATGTAGGTAACAGGCTGGTGTAATATTTCTGATGAAAGTAAGGTACTTTGGGTTGTAAGGACAAAGTCAACAATGAACAAAGATGGACATGCTACAATGCTACGTTATGTTATGTTATGTTATGTTATGTTATGTTATGTTATGTTATGTGAACTAATAAAGAAATGAAGCAACATGACTAAGAGTGTAGCCTTACTGAAACAAAGCTCTTGCACAATAAAATGTTACACTGGACAATTTGACATTTATTTTACAGAGTTATTTAAAAATGAAAGTAATGTAAAATGGCATTCTAGGGTTCCACATTTGCTATAGCTTAATTACTTTCAGATCAAACACATTGCCTCTATCAGTAAGAGATGTGCTCTGCTAGACCTGGAAATTCTGCCTGTCTTTCAAAACTCAGACCAGATTTTTTTCTCATTATTTCTGCTTCGATGCCTATAGAAAATCAAGCTGTGAATTCACTCAAGATTCATCAGCTGTACGATCTTCCAGCTGTGCTTTTCTAAAACTTGTGCACAACTCCACGACCCCAGGTTTGGTGATCACTGTGATGAGAATGCCCTTGAGGAATTCAACACATTCAGTTTTATTGATATTATGTAAACAAGGCGCTCGCAGAACTGAAACACAGAAAAGAGTATTTCTGTCACAAAATAGGCAGATCTGATAGGGTGTGCTCACAGGGGGATGATCTGTGTGTAAGAGGATGGCATTTTTACATATCTGCTTTCCAGAGTATGACTACACAATAATTATTTTTGACAATACATCAGACTAATGCACTCTGATATATTCTGTAAAATTAATGAAGCCATAGCAATGGCAGGTAGAGCAACAGCATTTGCTGTTAAATCCTTGGTGATTAGTTAATTACAGAATTAAGAACGATAAAATTATAGAATTAAGGAATTTTTCCATTCTCCTGGTAGTACAGATACACTATCAAAGGCTTTGGAAAAAAATACTTGGGACCTAATGAATCATAAATTTTAAAAAATAGAATAAAATTAACTACTAGAGTTCCTTTGTAATACAAGATGGCAGATCTTTTATAGAAAGAGACAAATTATTCTGTTTAAAGAATCAATATGTGTACACCTGCTAAACTGATTTGTTTACTGTGAACACTTTCTTTAAATGACAGCTATTGTGTTCTGTGTGATGGTAGTCACAAAGGATGCACAGTCATTTTAGCTCCTTCACAGAGCCTTAAGAACATTTATTCTAGCTGGGCTTTTTTACCCAAGAATGAGTTGTCTGCTGAGAAAGCATGTCTTGCTCACGTTAGTCATTTTAAGTGTAGGAATAAACCAAATTGCACATTCCTTTTTGTTGGATGCCTTCAATTCCAGACACAATGTTCATTTCATCTTCCTGAATCAATAAATTCCTTTCTAAATGCAGGAGCACCAAAATTTTGCTTTTGAAGTCCCTGGGGGTTTTCTTAAGGGACAATTATTACCTTCCTGAAACTACAGGAAGGTAAATCCTGTATTACGTCAGGACACCAGCACAGAGAAATTAATGCATCTGCAGCAAGAACCTTCCCTCTGCTTTCTCTTCAATTACAAGTAGAAAAAAATTTACCATTTTCTCTGCTGTGGTTGGTTGTAATGATGTCTCAGCTTTGAAAGTAAAAGAAGGGTAACACAGAGAAGCATGGTTATCTCTGCACACCAAAGGGGAGCAGACACACAAAAAAGCAGCAGTTGCCTATAATATACTTGTCCCTTCATCAGCTAGAGAGCTAACTGGAGCCTGCCTGGCAAATGGTGATGTTGAGAGTAGCATAGAAACTAATATGGAAAAAGAAGAACTAGATGCCTAGTGCAGCTGTAACAACAGAAATTGTGAGAGGGTTTAGAGACAGCAAAACCACTGTCGGAAGACAAAAAAAAGTACTAGTCTCTGTAACCCCACGTTGTGGAGTTGGTCTTGTAGGTCCCTAAACGGTAGGCCCTACTTCAGAGAAGTCAGGGCTGCCTTTACTGTCAAGGATTAAACACAGGCACTGGGAGGGCATGCATGATGGCCTAAGCTCTAAGCTATCTATTTTACAATTAATAACATTTATTCACTTCACTGACAGAAAGGAAAGCCTAAAGTGGCAGGTACAAATATCCCAATCATAATCTCTTGCATTTTCACAAATACCCTTCAAACGCCTCTAGTCTGAATATATGACATTGCTTACTGCAGCAAATGCTAAGAAGAAAACCAAAAAAGAGAAAGCAGTTCACTGAGAGCAGAGGACTAGAAAGGAACTTGTCCCCTCTTGTGTAGGGTCTTTTGCATAGTGTTCACTTTCTTTCACAACAGGTTGATGCTTTTCAGAGAAAGATGAAACCAAGTTGAAGGATGTCTCATTCCTTATACACATGATTATTGAGAATTAAACCAATTTGTTCTGTTGAAATGCAGTTTTTGCTCATTACAGAGATAACAGACAAAAAGTACATCCATTTCAGGTTTTAAATGAACCTTCTCACTGATTTACAAATGTTAAATGGTCTGAGGTATCCAAAGTGTGAATGTGCCTAGAATGAAAATAAGGTTAGATTCTTTCAGAGTAGGTTTGCATCCAGTTCACAAGATGTAAGTTTGTTTAGTCACCAAAATCCAAAATAAGTGTCGTGGAGAGCTTCATTCTTCGCTGACTGCTAAGCAAATGTGGCATATATCCCCTCTTGGGCAAATAGATGAATAAACATTTGAATGTGACAATCAGTAGCTGGCAATTTTTACGAATTTTAACTGAGATGGTTTGGTTTCTAAGTGACAGCCATCAGAAGAGAGAAATGCTTTTTATCTCTATAAAACCTCATAGCATGGTCTTCCAACATAGAGCTATTACTCTGAGGGAAAAAAAAAACCAAACCCAAAACACAAAAACACCTACTTCAAATCTAGGCAGATCTACACTACATTGTGGTCACTGCAGTAATTGTGGTTTATTCCCAAAACCACTACAGGCTGTATAGACAAAAAGGATAACAAGGATGTTATTGCCTCCTGCTATTATTCCTCAATTGAGGAAATGAAGGATTAATCCTAGACCACCAAAGCTGATTAATCATTAATTCAGTGGAAGTGTGGGACTAATTATCTCTGAGGATTGGAGCCAAAGTGGTTTGCTAAAGGCCACCAGGAAGTCTTTGACCAGTCTGTGCAGAAAAGAAACTCGGATTATGATAAATATGCATCCAAAAATACAATGAAACACTGTCTCCTGTTTACAGCATTTAGGCATCCTGAGGAGACCACTTAGATTATAACCTCTCCGATACTTAGAATGCAGCAACACAAACAACTAACAGGTGACACAAGCTGTGACTTTGCAACTGTAGTGACTGTTCTTTAAACTGTGGCTAAGTGTCAAGTGGTTTTGTACCTTGGTGAGTACAGACTAAGCTACCTCACATTTGCTGTGGGTTGAAAACATTCTGACAGGCTCTCACAGCAGAACAGCAGCTGTGGTATAAACTTGCCCTGCGGTAACTTGCTCATGCAGCCAGTTATTCCTTCTGCTAACTTCCAGGGATCAGCAGAAGACATGCCCTGTGGGTGAAAAGTGTCCACCTCTTTCATCTCATTTTTTGTGATAAAGTATAGTAAAATATTTTTATGGGGGTTTTTTCGCTTGTCTAGTTTTGAATATAAAATAGGCTTAGTGCAATTCTCTGACAGGAGTTCTGTCATTGCTAAGCTGATTAGAAATTCAGGAGCAGCACAGCTGATCTCTAGTATAAGCTATCAGTAACAATCACCACTGGGAATTACTGTGTACTTCTGAGGAACAAAATCCATTTTAAATCAGAATGAGAGATGCGGGACGGTCAAGGAAGATTGGAAGGTGACTGGGTAGTGTTATCGGTTAAATGGATTTTATAAAACATCAATTTTTCAAAGCCTTACTCGCTAACATGATATAAGACTAGGCCCTCAGGGATTCTGCATCTCATCAGGAGCAAAACAAGGCAGCAAAGAGAGAGCTGGGCCATAAATTGTTCCTGATGGCTTGGTTCCTTGAAAGCCTGCAGCAGTGTAACCACTGAACTTTTCAGAGTACTTGATCACACAGCTGGCATGTCCTAAAAGAGGGTTCCAATAAAATGCCTCCAACATGCATTATCAAGCAGCACAGAAAACTGCTGTACATGCAGAACCCTTGGTATGAATTAAGGCTTTGACAGTTGCATTCAGATGATGAGGAGCTTTATGAAATTTTTTCTTTCTCCTCACTGTTGCCTGACATCATTGTCACAATTCGGGTCTGGATACAGGCCAACTTTGTGCTGCTTCACAAGTGTGTGACCTGCCAGGGAGCACGCCAGCAGCTCTGTTACAGGAGCAACCCCAGTGGCTCCATTCATTGAACAGCACTGGGTGACCCTGTGACAGCACGTGGTGTTGCGGCAATGGCAGATGAGCAGAAGTAGAGCACAAACTGTCAGCATCCATGTATTTGTTGTAGAACAGCAAGTCCAATAACTGTTGCTTTCTCCTTATCTTCATTTGCCTCTGAAATGGACTGCTATTGTTACCTTGCTGCTATTTAGTCCTTACCATGATCCTGGCCATCTCCCTGAGCCATCATTTTGCCTCTTAATAAGAAAGTGTGGTCTTACGTAAGTAGCTAGGTTATCAGGCATTAATGATACAACAAAATGATTGCAAGTTTATGCAGACTTCTTTTTTGAGCTACTTCCTTCCTAATTTGGAAGAACTACCTATGTTTGTAAGAGGGAATGAAAGATTCCTAATAAATCCATTATTTTCTTTGTTCAAATAGCTGGTACACACAGCAAGACAAGAGGTCTAGGGCTGAGGCAGTTCCATCTCCACACAGACCACTAAAAACCCTTCAAATTCTCCATTGCGTCACTTTTAAAAATATCTTGGATCATGTGGTTGCTTGCTTTTGAATCTAAAGGTGAATGACTTTTCAATTTATCATAGAATCATAGAATGGTTTGGGTTGGAAGTGGTCTTTTAGATCATCCAGTCCCAACCCCCCTGCCTTGGGAAGGGACCCCTTCCATTAGATTAGGTTGCTCAAAGTCCAACTTGGCCTTGATCACTTCCAGGAATGGGGCACACACAGCTTCTCTGAGCAACTTGTTCCAGCGCCTTGCCACCCTCTTAGGACAGATTTTCTTCCTAATATCTAATCTAAATCTCTCCTCTTTTATTTTAAAGTCATTCCCTCTTGTCCTATACAAGGGCCATCCCAAAGCCCCAGCTCCAGCAGCAACCTCATCTAGAGTTCCCTACAGCTTGTTATCCCAACAATTTCAGAGCGCCCTGCACTTGAACGTGTTTGGTTTTAAGCTGTGTGCCCTCCTCTGGGGACACAAAGGCCTAGCTCTTGGTGTGAATCCCCAGACAGTGAAAGCTGCCATCCAAGAATTTGGCACTGACATGATAGACAAAGTATGCTGTGGGATGTAAGGAACTGAGGGTTAGGGTTCCTGTTTACAGGGTAATTTCTGGTTTTAGCCAAAGACACACACTGTTGGAAGGAAGGGTAGATGACTTGCCTCCTTTGAGACTGAGGAGGGTGTTCAATCTAATTTGCAGACTTTCTGGATGATTAAGACTCATAGAAGAGGTGAGTTCTGCTTGGTGAAGTACTTGTACGTAACACTCAAGTTGATGGAGGCACTTAATGTGGGCTCCTATCTCCAATGGTGGAGAAGGATTGGAGTTCAACCACTCTTTCCCATACACTAACTCCTGTGTTTCATAGATTGCTCTTTGGAAATGACCCAGAACATGCCTATGCTTTATGCAGAAAACAGAACGAAGTGCTGGATGCTCTCCTGCATTTGGGTTCCACCAAGTCGCTCTAACAATGATGCTAGCAGGCTCCTGCATTGCTTCATGTACTCCTTGTCTTAACTCTCCACACTGCCTGCTTTAGCTCCTAATTTACATGCTCTGACTCCTTTGCTAAGGCTAGAGGCCTATTTCTTATTGCAATACCTATGTGGGAGGCATATCAGCAGATCTTGTGTATCTTTCTCAACTTAATCCCAGAACTCTCATCATCTTCAGTCACAGTACTAATCAACTTCAGTCCAAACTCCCTGTAGTAGTTAGATTCCTAATTTCCAGAAATATAAATATGAGATAGATACATAACTGCTACTGGGACCTGTATCACAGGGTCCTTCAAATTCCCTGATCCCCAGCTTTTAAATACATTACCACTACTATGATCCCATGATGAAATTCTTATTTTCTCACTCTCAGTCACCTCTCCTGGGGTTGTTGCCAGCTGCATGTGCAAGAGAATTATGAGTCAATCATGAGTCATGATAAACCAAATGCTATGCACAACTAATTGCCAACTTACAGTTTTAGAGATGCTGATCCTGTTAGTGTTTCAGTGACCTATGAATAATTACAATTCCTAGGATATATCTCATGTTTTCTGAATTGACACAGTCAGATCATGAAATCACCGAATCACAACATCGTCAAGTTTGGAAGAGACCTCCAAGATCATCTGAGTCCAACAGTCAACCTAACAGCACCATAATCACCCCTAAACCAGAACTCCAAGTGCCCCATCCAGACATGTTTGCAATACTTCCAGAGATGTTAACTCCACCACCTCCCCGAGCAAGTTATTCCAATGCCTAACCACTCTTTCAGTGGAAAAAAAAATTCTAATAACTAATATGAACCTCCTCTGGTACAACTTAAGGCCATTTTCTCTCATCCTTTCACTTGATGGTACAATCTTACCAGCATAGGCCATTCACAAATATGTACATATGTACATTCTCATGCAGAAAAACCAGATGCTACAAGCCAAACAAGAATCTGCAGTTTGTAGTAGACACTTGTAATTCCAATACCAGTCGTTGAACACAGAATGGTTATTCTGGAGTTTTGTTATGTTCTGCTCTTTCTTACAAATGTCTCTTAGAGACTCAAGGCTCACCTACGTTCTAGACACTCTTAATATTTACTGTAACTGAGAATAACAGATATAGGACAGTGTTTATATAGAAACGCTCTTCTGGATGCCGGTATTATTTGCCATGCAGGTTTAGAGAAACGTAGAATGGCTTGTGTTGGAAGGGACTTTAAACATCACTTAGTTCCAACCCTCTCCCCATGGGCAGGGATGTCACTCACTCGATCAGGTTGCTCAGGACCTGATCCAGCCTGATCTAACACTTCCAGGGTTGGGCCATCCACAGCCTTCTCAGCAACCTGTTCCAGTGCCTCACCATCCTCACACTAAAGAATTTCTTCCTAGCATCTATTGTAAATGTGAATGTAAATGTCTCCTCTTTTACTTTAAAAATGTTCCCCCTTGTCCTATCAATCTGCCTGTGTAAAAAGTCACTTTTTCTCTTCTTTGTAAGCCCCCATTAGGTACTGAAACTGTGATAAGGTCTCCCCAGAGCCTTCTTGAGGCTAACCAGGAACAACTCTCTCAGCCCGTTATGTTTTAAGTTTTTCAGGTGAGACATTGCTGACTATAATTGAAAATCTTTTGCCTACTGTGGACACAGCTGGACCTGACTTCACTCAAGACCCTCAAGTCTTGAGGCATGTGGCATTTTACATTCTGGGAGGGGGGGATGTGTCCCATCCCAAGCCCTGCTTATGTCTTTGCTTTGAAGCTCTCTGTAGACTTTCTTGTAACAATGATAACCTCTTCTTTAAATTCTTTTAGTAGAAGAAAATCTTCTCATACTACAGCTGACAAACACAATAGACTAGAAGATCAAAAGACAACAGAAGGCCCATTTTCCTTTTCTAATATCTTTTCATATTAGATACGGCATTAAAAATAGGAACCCCATCAGGTCCACTTGTCCATCTTTTATTCCAAAACATTTCACAGACTGATAGGCAGAGACCAAATGTGTTTCTGATGGCAAAAACAGCAATCCGCAAAAAGAGATGGCCAAGTATTACAGTTCTATGACAATGCATCCAGCATCTGCTACAGATATGATGCCATGAATTCCTTACCGCATATAGAAAAAAGCACGGCCTTCTGCTTCAGTACTTTATTGGTGTTTGGTTCTTGAAGGTATTTGCCTCAGAAATCTGTTGCAAACAGTACCCTGGGGTCTTTTACAGGATTATATGAACTATGAGAAAAGATGGTCACGTACTGCTATTTGCATTTTTCTCTTGTTTTTCCACTGAATTTTTCCGAATCAATTCTTCATGGGAAGATCGAGTCCAAGACTTACGTGGAGGCATGCCAACAGAGAATTTGGACCCAGGTTTCTTTTCGTGTATGATGAATTGACAGTCTTGTACCTGTAGCCAAAGGGAGCAGATGGAAGAAATTACAGTGACAATTTTGTTCTAGTTGTATGCTTCAAAAAACTGCAAAACATTGTAAGGAAGTTTTTCCCTCCTGTGATTCTATATATCAAACGGAGGTATTAGGAAGCGAGAAGTGCCAATTTTAGCACAATTTCCCAGTACCACTTTCATAACAGCGCGTGCATTGGCTGTTTTGTTGTTCTTATTCCTCTCCAGCTTCTGAAAAAAATAAAAAGGTATATATTCTGACATTCTGTTTTATTTTTTTAACTACAGTGAACTCCACTGATTAGATTGATTGTGGCTATCAGAGGACCCTTGGGATTCAATCAAGTCTCCTGCTGTGGACCTGGAGCTGTGGACTCAAGCCTAGTTTACAGACACAAGTCTGGAGCCTATTCGTTGCTGATCCAGCTGTAAATGGATATGGAATCATGGCCAGACAGGCTGCAAGCTGCTCTCTACAATAACCACAATGCCCTTTCCAAACCAACACAACAGCCTTTTCAAGATACTTGTCTCATAAACGTCTTATCACTAGGATACTTAGCTATTGGTCTGAACAAAATCTCCTACAAATGTCACTATGAAAGAGTCAGCTTTAGAAGAAACCAAGGTATGATCAGGAAAAATATTTTCCTCATGTTTTTTAAGAATATGAAATTGGCCAGAAGAGTGAGAAGGGTCCAACTAGACCAGGATTCAACATTCCAAATGTGTTAGTGTACTGTTTGTCACAGGTAGCACTTGATACATTCAGCCTCAGTGTAGCTATGTTCCTCTTGCCAATGACTGTCCTTTTCCCAGAAGCTTAAGTAATTGCCAGTATCCAACAACTGGTAATAGGACTGGTGCTTCTGGAAATCACAGAATCTGAATACAAGGGCAGTGATAGACAAGGCCCTAGGAAACCCCAGCACCTTCCTGGGTTTTTTATTCTCTTTTCTCCCATCCACTGACAAAAGCACCATCCAGTGGAGCGGAGCAACATTTTAGTCAATCCTGTGCCCGTGACAGCAGCCAAACTTCAAAGGTGCCAGGAACAGATGGCAATATCCCTTATTTAAGGGATGTTTGGTGAAACACTTTTTAGAACAGATTGTGTCACTGAACTCAGTAAGGCTAGTTTTCTCTTGAGAGGAAAAAACAAAAAGGGAAGAAAAGCATGAAAACAACAACAATCCCCAGGAGAACAGCGGTCAGCATACTCAATGAGGGCAATAAGAACAGTACACTCACAGTAGTGCTTCCTCCAAATGTTCTCATGGCAATCATCCAGCAAATAATCACTTGAGGACTTCCTGAGCCAAAGATATTGCCACTATGTATATTAGAAGTGTATTATGCAATTGTTTAATACAACTGTGGTGTACACAATGGATATTTTAAACATATATTGTACACCATTATGTATAGTAGCACTGCACATAACACAATACGTTTGCATTTTACTTTGGCTGAAGTTCTCTTTCATGAATTTGTCCAGTCACTCTTTGAATTATGTAAACTTGTACCGCCCATAACTTTCTGCAGGGAAACTTTTCACAGCTTGATTGAATACTGGATGAAAATTCACCTCTTTTGTTTGTTTTTATCTAGTCATCTGCTTCTTTCATTTGAAGGTCTCTTGCTTTTGTACTGGATGAAACAGTTTCTAATAAAAATTTATAACTGTCTTTTCCAGCCACTCATTCTCACAGACCTTTCTACCCTCTCAGTTCTCTCTCTGCCAGTCTATTCAACTTGTCTATTTATTATTTAGCAGTTCCAAACCTTTGATTGTCCTTATCCCTCATCTCTGTACTTCTTCCAGTTTTGTTATCACCCTTGAGATAGAACCAGAACTGTACTGAGCACCTCCAAGAGGCACACTGTGCATATTATTTTCTGTTTTGTTTGCCATTGCTTTCCTAATAAATTTTAATACACTAGCTGCTTTTCGCTTGCAAACAGAAAAATTAATAGAAAAATATTAGAATAAATAATAAGAAAATAGCCTAGATTATTCCTTAGCACAAATGGGGTATGAACTGATGCTGTCATACCAAATGCAAGAGCAGCAAAAATGCTAGAGGTGCAAAGAAGTTATACATACGCTCATAAGTCACGCCTCCTACTGACTGCTGAGGAACTGTCTTCAATGAGATACTGCATTTGAGCAGTATTTCAAGACTCACTGGACCAGAAGGAGATTTAGACTAAGACTCTACAGTTCTCAGAGAGGATAGTCTCTTAAGGACCTTTAATTACTTGGCTTCTGAGGCTACTGCTCCCTGACACTGTAAGCTACCACCCCAGAAGGAGGTCCCTTCAGCAAATCCAAGTTTTTCATCTGGGAGGAAATGCCTCCACATTTTATAATTACAATGATCAAGAATGATTTAATTTTGATTTAGCAAAAGGTTTTGAATACTAAAGTAATTCTTTTAGTTCAGTGTTTTCCATACAGATTTGGTTGGAGCCAACACAAACACAAGACACTATTTGGAGAACTGCACTGTGAGGAGGCTTCTTCTCAGAATTTTCATGGCTTTGACAAGTAATTAGGGTTTGAAATTTGAGTCATGACAGGCAGAATTTTAATCAGGAAAACAAGAAAATGAATATGAAAAGAACAGAGACAGATTAGCATCAACTGAATGATAGCAAAACCAGAAGTGCCATGGTTGTGCTACCAGAGATTTAGAGAGACTTTTATGGCACACGTAAGAAAACTGGGGAAAGAGACATTTGAAAAAAATGTGTCTTTTGAGAATGACCAAAAGAGAAAAAAGATGCTGAATGAGAGAGCATCCTAATTTAAAACTAGGCATGGGTGATCCATAATATTTTCAGTACCAGGTTCAGCTTGATTCACTGAAGCCATTCAGAGATGCTGATGCTGAAGGGACACTTCCAGTTCGTGGGCCTTATCTATGGAACAGATCTGCTGTGGAGAAAATGGAAAAAAACCCAGAAGTTTTAAAAGTACGTTCACTTGTTCACATATCATTCTACACTTAGACTCACCAAACTAAGCTACTGCAGCTCCACCAGAATCATGTGGCACTCACAGTGTCAGGCATCCCTTTCTGAGGAAATCTGGAACACTTTAACTCACTGGAGAATCTCATGAAGTTGTCTGAAGACAAATCTAAATCCCTTATCTTTGAATCAAGAAGAAAAGTTAATTTCAAATCAAGACTAGAGTTCGTAATTTCAGTAACAGCTCTCTAGACGTTGCAAGAATGAGGGGGGGAAAGAAAGGAAACTAATTCTACTGGATGAAATTGTCACTGGTGGAGTTTCTGGCCATATAGGGGTTGTGGATGGCTCTCCTTCCTTACTGCACTGTAGTTTACTTCCTGACCCCACAATCTCTGAGACAACCATACTCTATTTAGCAGGAGAGCTATGGTCCCTTCTTATCACATTTTAATTTATCTAATTGATTCTTTTATTATTGTGTTTTGAGAGCAGTGAGAAAGGTTGATTTCTTAGACTTTTTTTTTCATTCAGGCATTTAACAAAGAGGTTTTCAGCTGTATGTCTTTGGCTTTAACTTATTTAGCCTATTTAACATCTTTTAGCTTATTTAGACAATTTTAGCCTATGCCATTTTCTTATGATGATTCTTGGCAATGTCAGTTGATGATTCTGGGACTTTGGTAGGTGCAGCACATCAAATGGCAGAGACAGTCTCTGTGTCACAAGAATTTCTGGGTAAGTACCAGACAGAACACGACCCAGTAGGTAAAACACACCTCACCCACATGAGAATATGAACTTAACACATTTTCTTTCCAAGAAATTTTTCTTGATGTATCATACCTCGTCCCTCTCCTCTCCTCCTGCTCTCTTCCCTGTGAAGTACAGGTGTCTTTTCTGCAAATAACCTCAAACATTCACAGCTAGAGCTGCAAAAACAGTTTTCCTCAAGCTAGAAGCTTTTAATCTTTAATTTTGGAACACATCAATTTCTTTAGATGGATATCAGTATGGACTGTTATCAGATAATGGAACTAGAAAATAATCAGCTTTCATACAAAACCTTTAATGGGAAAACCCAGGCCAAAAATATTCAAAACTAGAATTTTGTCAAATTTCTTTCCCCTGGGCCAGAAGTCACAGAATGGCGCAGAAAAGTAGAAATGACACTCTGCATGGTACAGAGAATTGCGTCAATGTACACTGCACTTCCTGGTTTCCGCCAGCTATAAACCCCTCAGCCAAGCCTTTCTGCCGGGAAGCCTTTCTATTGGCATACACATGGAAAGAGCAAGACGAAATGCTATTCTAGGAGAGAATGGAAATTGAAGTACAAAAAGCTTCAGAAAGTGACCTTTGCTGTGAGATTGCTTTGTCCTTTCATGGAGAGCGCCGCCAGGACAAGCAGAATCATGAGGTTGCACTGCTCTTACAACAGACAGAGAAAATGTTGCCTGTTTCTTCTATTGTTCCCGCATAATCTGCAAATTTTGTCCCTCACCCTGACCATACTGCTGTGGTCTCAGCCTGCTGGACAGTCCCTGCAGTGGCAAATTCTCTGTAAGAAAATGTTCCTCTTCGTAAGATCATCCAGGTTGGACCATTTCAAAGATATAATTGGTTGTATACGAAGCTACCAGGTCTTTCTTTGCTGGGCCTCTTTCGAAACGTGAAGTAGCACCATTATCTGAATTGCAGTTTTGCATGAGCTGTGCTTTGCTCCATCTAATTCATACAAGAGCAGATACAAATTCCCAAACTGCTGTCCAATGTGAAGAAATTTAAAACCCTTGTGGAAAGCCCCAGTAGCTGCACAGAAGAGCATTTCTGCTACAAAACCATTGAGCCTGTCTCTGCAACTGAGGAAATACCCAGATGTCAACATCCCATCTCTGCTTCTCTCAATGCTCTAGAGACAAGGACAGCACAGGTAGCAGTGCTGACCATTGGCCTGCTAAAGGGAATTCCTGTGAGTGAGTATAGGGAGCAACTCAGAAGTAATATAAGGGAAGAGGTGGAAAAGGAGACAAGTTTCTCCTTTGCTCCAGCGAGGAAAACACAACTTTACATAAGAGAGGAATGTTTCTTTCCATGAATGGAGAGAAAGGAAATCTCTGCAGAACATCTTTCCACTAGATTTGGTTTGCCCAGTACACTTAAAGAGCAGTTTTACAACCTGTTCTAGCTAGTATGACTGAGCTCTGTGGTCTTTTGATATTAATAACCTGAGTATTATCAAAGGTAAAATTTATGGTACCTATAGTGGACTGAAGGAGGTTTACAGAGTTTACCATGAGAAGTGGGTATTAGATAATCTGATTTGAATCTCCAGTATTTCACAGACCATTTCACAGATGTATCACACAGCTCTCCTATTATTGTGCTATCTTGTTTGGCTAAACACATTTTCCAGCAATTTAGCTGCACCTGAATCCAAAAACCAGAAATCTGAAGAATCCACCACTGTTTCATTAGCTTAACCCAGATGTTAATCAGCTCCACTGTCAAAAATTTGTGCCTAATGTCCCATTTGAATCTGTATGACTTTAGTTTCCAGAAAATGGTCAGGGTTTTTTGGTTGGTTGGTTTTTGGTTTGTTTTTTTTTTTTTTCTTTCTCCTGAAGTTTTCCCTATTTGATTCAACTTAATTTACTTCACTTACTACTATTTTATCTTCAAAAACCTACTTATATTGATGTTGTATCACGTGCCAGGTCTTTTTTTTTTTTTTTGAGTGAACTTATATCTCACTCTAAAGTCATCTCTGCTGTAAAGGGTGGGGGTGGGGGGGGTTTTCTGTTTTTATTCGTGTGATTGGTTTTTTTGCATATATCCAATTTATATAAATTAGTTTTAAAACAGAAAAGCCCAAGTGACTTGTTAAGTCTTTTTTCATAATGAAAGTTCACCACTGTTCTAAAGGAAAATGAACTTGTCTCCCTAAGTGTGAGTATTGAAAGTCACATTTTTACCTGAACATCACAGTAAGTTTTCGGTAAGATGTTTGCATATTGCGACCTTTAAATCCCTTTTAGAACAATGTTTTTGCAGTAAAAGTTCCCATTCTGTAAGCTTGGCCTGAATTTCATGTTCTTAGATTTTACTGTGGCAAAGTACATTTTTTGAGGTTGGCAGGGACATAGCCACAGCTTCACTGTAATTTACCATACCATGTACCTTCATACAGTCTGAAAATTGCATCAGCTCTTGTATTTACTTTCACATCATTAATTTAAATGTTGAAAAAATATCAGGATCACTATAACTCTATGTAAAATCCTGCTACAGATGCTCATACTCAGTTACGACCCTGTGTGGACAATTCATGACTGGCATCTGTTTAAAAAATCACTTCCCACGCTATTTTCTTACTGTTCCTTTATTGTTTGTATCCAATACTATATTGATCAGAATGCACTGATATAATGCCAAATTACTTGACAAAACCTAAATAGATTACATTTTGTACTTTTCTTAAACATACACTATCTTAAAAATACAATTAAAAAACAAACCCAAAACCAGACTCAACTTTAAAAGCTGTATTTCCTATGAAAATGAAACTTAATTGGGACTTATTCTGTATCTGATATCCGACTCTTTTAATAGTTATAACTCATGTCTAGTCTTCATAACTGAAGATTCATATATGTGTGACTTACATCAGGATAACCAGTATATATTGCTTTGAGCCATCGTCCCTGTCTTTGGAATATTGCTGCAACATTGACAGTCTTCTTGCCTCTTGGAACAGCTGTGGTGATCCAAGATTTATTAAAAGGAAATTTCAACCAGCTCTTCAGATCTCCAGGTACAAATTATACAGGACTGTAGACTTAACAAAATTTTTCTTTTGCAGATGTTCAATATCCCCCTGAGTTGCTAGAGAACTGGAAAATACTTTTAATTCCCTCTTATGATGGAAAAAACCATGGTATATTTTTCAATGAATTAACAGAAATATTTATTAAGCCTCTGTTTTTTTACTTCATAATAACTTTATCACCTCCATTTAATAGCAGGCCTAGGAAGAATACATGTTCTAAAAATCTTCCACTTCTTTTCTATGTGATTCTAACATTTTTCTATATTTCATAATCATATATGCCTCCTTACCTATTTTTCATTACACATAATTTAATATTCACAAGGCCTGCCCTGGTTTAATCACTGGGCCAAGACTGGCTCTAAGCCAAAGCTGCCCCTCCTGATAGATTGGAACTGTCTTTTTTAACCATCTAACAAAAGCTGCTTTTAAATCAACTATTTTTTTTTTCTAAACTATTTTGCTCACATTTTTTTACTGTTTTAAATTTAACTCCTATACACATGATATGCATCCTTATGTGTAGCATATATTTTTATAATTACTGTTTAGGGTAATTTTTTTTTTTCCACAGTGACTGAAATTAGTCTTGGTTACTGGTTCCCTGATGTTCTACTCTGTGATTAATTCTTCTTTATCATAATCTGGCACTTAATAGGGCAGTATCCCTTACGTAAGTAAATTACTATCTCAAATTTTTAGAAAGTTTAACAATGTCTTAGCACTGGCAGTTCTAAAACCTCCTCGCTATTCTATGCTTTTAATGTAATAGGATGATGTATTTGTTAAAAACTATTAAAAGCTCACATGTTTTGTTGATTTGCCTGACTAGGACATGCCTGGAAGACCATTACTTTAAGTACAATCACTTTATTATGTGGGAGTAAAGAAGGAGATATGACCAAAAATGCTAGACACAGGTTAAAGAGCAATTCTCATGGATTACATTAATACACAAAGTAGTGCTGGCTGTCTTGCCAGTCAGCAAGCTACCAAGAAATTAAGGATGCCACATACAAGCTCAAGTCTGATACCAGTGGAAATAGGCCAAACAGTTGCAATTGGTCATGTCATTGCAAACATCTGACACACTTACCGTTGTAACAAGAGACCCAGGTCATGGGGAAACCAGGAGGACTAACCACAGGGAAATAAGTTATTAGCCTTCGGGGATCCCACTGCAGTCAGGAGTGGTGACTTACTTTTGTATTACTGTTTCTTTTTTTCCACAAGAAAGACAGATCTTCCAGACATTGCATGAATAAGTAAGGGCATTGTGATTTCCTTGACAGTAAGGCTTGAGTTGTAGACGAGACTGTCAAAAAATAAAGGGCAACTGTGTGGAAATTGGCAGGGTTGACTTTGCTCGTACAGATTTCAGTGTGGCTGTTAAGACTTTAAATCAGAGCTGGATTTTGCAATCAGCCATTCCTCCTCACATTAGACAGAGAACAAGTATATGTAGACTTATACTCATTTTATTCATACTGTTTTGAAAACAACCAAATCAATAGCACCTATTTAAAATAGAAAAAAGGGCAGACTGTAACATCTAGATTCTCTGCATCTAAAAATCTTTTGTAATACAGACAGTTTCAGGGGAGGACAATGATTTAAACTTCCAAATTGTGTTTGTTACATAAAACACAGCATTTTCATTTTTCATCACCACTAATCAAGTCCAAAATCTGCATCTGTGTACTCTTCACACTGCAGAATGACAATTAGTTTTATCCTCAAAGAATTGGTCCAAAGCTGCTGGTCCTCCTCATTTCAGTATAAAAAAAAGAGAAAACTCCTGGTCTAGTGACAGTGCCAAAGAAAAGTAGAGGAATAAATTTACAGTTTTCAGACTTTTACATGTTTCTAAACATGACTTACAATTCTTTATTGAGAAAAGCAGCTGACCAAGAATTACCTGGTCCAACTTTTACAAATTACTTGAAATCAGACGGTCTTCACTAAAGCTGTTGTGTGAAGAATAATTTATAATAAGAAAATAATACCACAGGAACCATTTTCTTTACTACAAAGAATCGTACAACTGTTGCAATACACAGAGGAACATCTAGAAGTAGTGAGAATTTTTTTTTTATGTAAAAATATTCTGTTGAAAAGAGGATAAGTCATAATTATCCTTATGTCAATATATGGGGAGCTAAACAAAACGCCTCAATGTTTTGAGGAAATTCAAATTGCATTTTATGCTCCCTACTCTATTTTCAACAATTTAAATGCCCAGCTCTATGTAGGAGCTAGGAAATTGAGAGCAGAGGACAGAAATGTCTAGGTTGAACTTTTTTCCCTTCCAAACACTATCCAACAGATTGTGTGGCACAGACCACTACGAGACTGTTCACAAAACACAAAAAAGGATGTTGAATGCTGACAATTCAGTAAGCCCACAAGTTGCCATCTACTTAGAACACAAAACTGACTTCACAATTACACATAAAAAGCCCTCATGGACGACTTGTCCTTACTTCTCTCAACATTTAATATGCCAAGAACCCTCGGCACTTTTCCCATGTTTCCCATACCGTTATGCATGAATCACACTACTTCCTAAGGCAGACTTGCAGACTCAACAATTGATTTTCTCCACTAGGACTTTACTTCTGCCCCTTAGGAAGTGAGGAATCCTACTTTTCTGCAAGTTATTCCGTACCATTCATAATGTTAATTACCTATTGTCAACTCATAAAAAAAATTACACAGCACTCCATCACTGCAGTCCAAACACTTTGATTTTCCTGTACTGAACAGAGTTACAGAAAATCTGCAGCAGTTGAGGTGGCACAGTTCAAAGGGGAAAATTATGCCCTGCTTCTTTAAGGAGATTGTCTCCTCTGAGTGCTATAACACAGTAACTCCCTCACAAAGCTCCATGAACATCTGCCTCTTCTCGGAAAAATTCTGTATCTGAAGCTGACCATCTCCAATGTGAAAAGGGACATAATCTTCACTAATATTCCTGTACCAGAATACGCAACCAGTAGAATTTCTCAGCATAACTATTAAGTCTGCAGTGACCAAACTAACTTCTATTTTTCTGTATGCCAGTAGCTACTTTTAAAACAATAACCAGGATCTGGACAAGGTCTGAGTGGCTCCTGAATAACACAAGTCATTGATTCCAATTTGGAGAAGTTCAGCCTGTGGATTACAACACTCATCCTTCTGGCAGGAATGGATAAAGAATTATGCAGAAACAGATGTGCCTCAGCTAAATGGTGACACCAGGGACTTCCGGGTTCCCAAAACCCTTCTGTAAAAATACATGAAAGAGCTCTTTTGCCTAGAAATTTTGATGCTCAAGTACAAGTGTGTCACACGGCCCCAGTAATATGTGCATCAGGTATATGTAGCTGCAGTGCCGGAATGGTAAAATGACTGTAGCTCAACACAAATGCTTGAGGTGATGACAAGACGAAGAAATCCAATGTCTGAGAAAAATGTTTCCTGTGAAGTAGCAGTCCCAGGGCATCTCGTAAGTAACCAAGGAACTGTCCCCTCATCTCTGAAAGAGAAGAAGGATTAAGGCAATTGTAAATAAAGGATATAAGCTAACGACTAAGCCGTGAGCTAATGGCCCACTAATAAATCCCTTCTGAGCTCCCTGAAAACTGGTTTCAGGTTCCCATACTTGGAACCAACTTCATGCAGTTGGAAGTCTGGGTCCTAACTCCTCCAAAATTAAACTGTTTAAACATCCAGCTTTAATAGAATGGCTTTGAAAACAGCTGGGTCCCCAAGGATGTTCCAACAGGCTGTTAGTCATGGATGCTTCAGGGCCAGCATTCAGGTCCAAATTAGACATGCTCTTGGTTGCCAAGATGAAAGGCAGAATTGCTGTATGCACACAGTACAAAGACAGCACACTTGTCGAGAAAATGTTATTCCTGTATCTAAATAAAGTCTTGCAATGCCAGTCTGATAAAGGAGAGAATAAATATCTTCTTCAGGCACAGATACATGATTTACTGAGAATCAAGCCATGCTTCAGTCCTGCACAGCGATAACTCCTTCCCCTCTATCCTGCAAAAAATGAATTCCTTTCGATCTCTGATAGCCTGAATCTGATCATAATAAAGTCCCTACATATGAACTCCCTTTGTACCTGTACTTGCCAAGCATTTCAAAGAGAACAGGAATAAGTTATTGAAGAGAACGTAACAAAAGATTTGACATGCCATGATTTGGACTCCTTTCTCCCTGACTTTCTGTAAAGGAAAAGAAGAGGGCTAGGAAAGCATATAAATGAGGAGCCAACAAATCTTATTTACTGACACGCAATTCCATAAACCAGGGCATCTTGACTATCCTGTGTCAGGAACACTCTATGCCTCTGCCCTTCCCTTTGTGGGTGCCCTCTACCTTGCTGCAGTACAAAGAAGACAAAGCAATTGTGCTTCTCTAACTCTTTAAAGAATGGTGGCTTAAAAATAACAAATCAGAACAACGCCACTGCACACACACATTTGATATTGAAAAACAAAACAGAAAAGCCTCTGTGACTGGGTAGAAGAACCGACAAAGTTGCTAAATCAGAGCTTCAACAAAATGCTAGAAAAGTGTGCAAAAATAGCTCCAGTTCAAGAAAGAAATTCCTGTTAATAGGTTAGAGCCACCCTTTCCACTAAGGGGATTCTCAAGTGTGAAATACATTTTTCAGAAAATCTAGACACCTTTGACAACACTTGTATGTGAGAAATGTGTGGCATTAAGCCAGAAATAGAAAATAAAAATTTTGCTGTCCAGATAACTATGCCAGAAATAAATCTTCCAACTTTTGCTTGAAATGACATGCAAAACATACTTATGATAACTATACATAAGATACTTCACTGCTTGATTAAAGTGATAGCAGATTACTCAGAACACAACCTGTGAATAAGATGGTGAGTGACCCCAAGGTGTGACTCCCCTAGACCATCAAACGGAGTCCCTGGTGAGAAGGTCAACAGGACCTGTCACTGTTTGCTTGCAGCCCAGAAAATCAATCATATCCTGGGCTGCACCAAAAGAGGGTGGCCAGCAGGTCAAGGGAGGGGATTCTGCCCCTCTACTCCACTCTTGTGGGACCCCACCTGGAGTGCTGTGTCCAGCTCTGGGGTTCCCAACATAAAAGTGGTGAGATACTGGCATGGGCTGCCCAGAGAACTTGTGGATGTCCCATCCCTGGAAGTGTTCAAGGCCAAGACTGGATGGGGTTTTGAGCAACCTGGTCTAGTAGAAGGCGTCTGTCCGTGGCAGGGAAGTTAGAACTAGATGATCCATAAAGTCCCTTCCAACACGAACTGCTCTATGATTCTATGAATGCCAGCACGGAGGCCAGAACAGGTGATCAATGCTATCAGTTGTTACAAGATAGGATGGAAAAGATGCTGATGTTCAGACAGAGGTATGAGCTGCTTGTACTTGGCAGCCACAGCTGCTGGCAATGGACAGAGCAGTGAATCTGACATATTTCCCTGCCAGGAGAGTATTGCTTCCCTTATCTAGAGCTTTGCTTCCATCTAGTTTTAACTTTCTTAATAAGCAAGGCTCTCCCTACTTCTACTGAAAGAGAATGTTTCACAGTCTAAAACTGAGATCACTGCTTTTTTTTTTTTCATTTTTGCAAATTTATCCCATTTTTAATATTTACTGCTTCGTTAGGCATAGTGACTATACCTACTTTTTCTACAGTAAGCAATTTTCTGTTATTCATGGTTTCTTGGTTAAAAGGAGAGAGTTAGTATTTCAAAGTAAGCCAAATTCAATGATTTAGACTGACAGAGAATCAACCTGTGAAACAGTAATAACTAGAATTAACAACACTGACCTCTACCAAGGTGCTCACTGTTCCATACCACAAAGGCATATATAACAACTCACATAGACTAGGAGACAGCTCAGGACACGTCCAAGGATGTTGGCTCTGCATGGGGTGACAACACCCAGAAAGACACTGATCCTACTCTAAAGTTTTCAGATGCTAAAAGCAATAAACACTATCCATTCACTGTGAATGGAAATCACCTAGACTAACAAAATGGGTTGCAGCTAAGCTTTACTTCAGAAATTTAAAAGAACATTAAAGAAACACTGTTTTGAAATTTAGCAGTGTTCCAGTAACTAAAGCTGTGGAGAGAACAGGGGCTAATAATTGTCCAGTGTGAGGTTCAAGGCATATTCTAACTCCTGTCCTGCACACTTTTATTCATGTCTATATTTGATTGGTTTTACTACACTGTGAATGTTAATTTTATTAAAAAGCTGATATATTTATGCCAAATTAAGTGTAAATATGTGAAAGGGGAGATTTACTCTCAGCACACCTATTTAATGTATCTGTTGTCATGGGACAAAGGTAACCATGCAAAATGAGAGGGGCCTGGGGAAAGAAACCTATTTCTAATGGTCATTTTTGTCACACATATACTCAAACCAGAATACAGATCATAACGCAAACCAAACTTCCGTGTAGTTAGCTTTTGATTTCTATGATTTGCAAAAATAAATTTGTTTGTAATTCATAAAGCTTAATGAGTTTCTGAATATACTCATTTCATATACTTGAACAGTGCAAAGAGGGATGTTTACAAGATTTGATGAAATTGGCATCAAATTTTGTACACTTACCTGAAAAGCAAGCTTTAACAGACTGATTACAGTAGCTTAAACTCCTTTGCCTTGCTATTTGTGGTAACACTTCAGCACTCATTGGCACCTGGGCATTTGTATCAGTGAGCACACTGATCACTTTGTGCTTTGCCTTCCTTTGAGGGCAGATTTGTTTTGAGACTGCTGGGCTTTTGAAACTATCCATGACTGTATCACTGTGCAATTTGGCTTGAACATCTAGAGAAAGCAGGAAGAATAAATGGAGAGTTGGCAAAGCAGTACAAATTAAAACAAAGCAGAAACATTTCTCTTGACTACATATTCACATTTTGACTCCCTCATCAAACGACGTGTTTCTAAACACGTGCTTTAAAAACCGTAAGTTCTCAGTTTCCTCTAGCAGTCTTCCTTCATTCCTATGTATCTTTCAAGTATCACTCGTTTCTGTTTTAAAAACCCAAATGCTGTCCTTGACTTGACCTGTTAATTTTATAACAAATAACCAACAGCAATAAGGTTACAGGGTAATTCGCATTTAGATTATGTTTTCTTTGTGATAGGGATATCACAACACTGGAGGTATGAATTTCAGAGTCCCACGTCTCACAGAAGTTCTTAGTATGGCCTGTGCTCTTACAGTACATGATAAAGGCAAATGCACTTCTGTGTATTAGATAGAGAGATTGACAGACACACAGATAGATATTAAATGAACAAAATTCTTATCACCGCTCATAGGAAAGTGCTAAAGTAATTTTAACAATTTGAAAATATTACTTCAGCTATAATCATTATTACTCTCTTGGTCTGTAAGCAGAACAAATCAGCTTCTTCTATGATGATTACCTTTCTGAATCTTAAACTGTATCTGTTTTTCAAAGCACGTTGTACCCAAGACAATTAAGGACTGGATTATAAGAACTAGCACAGAAATCCAGAACATTAAAATGAACTATTTCACAGACACAAATTAAAGAGACAGCAGAAAATTAGAGAATCTATTTAAATATCTATTTAGCGATGTAGCCTAAGGACAAATGAACTTATTACATTTCAATAACTGTATTTGTCATCTCCTTTAAATTGCACCTGGGAATACAAAACATGATGGGACTGCACCAGGCCGGATAGCAATGATGGACAGACTGGCGATAAAATTTTCCAAACATGACCTTCCTGCTCCAACAGCCAGACTTACTGAAGTGCAGCCCAAGGAAACAACTACTTTCTTTGATTTCTTTTCCATCTGAGTGTTTTTCTTTTCTGAGCAAACCAGGCAGAAAAAAAAGAAGACACCACCAGTGGCAGCTTTTTAAGAAGGACTTGCTTTGTTAGCTGTCACTAATTTACTACCTGTGTGTGTTTCTATGCCCTCAAGCAAGCAGATTAAAGGGTTGTGGAGTAAAAAAAAATTGGATAATACTTCACATTCCAGTACAATAATAGCAAATATCAAATCGATTTACTAATCAATTAAACCCTGCAATATCTTTGTAATGCACTGGTAGTTTTCTGTGGCTTTTTGTTGTTCTTTTTTCTTCAGAAGAGGAAAATAAGAACCATGGAGCTGAAATATGCTTCCAGGCAGAGTCTCCAATGAAAACCCCATGTGTTACCAGAGTATCTAAGGTAGAATTCAACTTATTCTAAAACAGAGGGAGTTTTCAGCAAAGCACTTGGTTGGAAACCTAAACTCCATGAATAATTTTCTCATGTAGCCCTTAACTGCTTCAGTCTGTTGGTCAGACTGGCCCAGGCCAAACCCTGCTGTCTCAGTGGGGCTTTGCAGAAGTGGTGATGAATGGCCCAAACAACTCTTCTACCTGGGATTTAAAGGTTATCAGTTTCATGTTTCTTTTAATTAGTTTTTTTGTGTACATGTGCAGGGAGTGTGGCTGGAGAAAAATGTGATTGATTTTGATTCACTATTACTTCGGATTTTTATTTTAATTAATGTCAGGAGCACCTCAGATTTTAGGAAGACATTTTTTCAAGATGCATTTAAAACAAAAGAAATAAACTGAAATTATTTCAATGGACCTATAATGTGAAAAAAAACCCAAACATTTTGTGATGACATCAAAATAGTTAAGAAGCAGGACGAAACAAGGCTATGTGTAATTTTTTACGTGTTTCACTACTGACACAGACACAAGGCTGAGTCCTAAAGAAAGCTTCTGGCAAGTTGTCCCAGCATGGCTGTAACAGAAATGAAAAAGACACTGAAGCAGATGTGGGGAAAATAAGTCTTTACTGACAAAAATTGTCTGTAATTCCAGTTTAAACCCTGGAGCTGGAGGTCATCTCGCCCCTGTTAAAGATGACTGGTCAAAGGCAATAAGGACAGAGTTACTCAGTTCACTGCAATTTTTCTAGGACTATACCCATCATTAACTATTTTGACAAATGAGAGAGAAGTGTATTATGACAAGATAGAGGGTGAAAAAGAATGGCTGCAACTGCACACAGCATAATCATTTATCCTACTGACAGGAAAAGGGAGCTGTGGTACTTGCCAGGGAATAAATGGAGTCAGCAGTTTTCTTTAATATGAGATGAACTGCTGTGTGCAATGAGAAAGGCAAGGTAGAGGAAGGAGGTAAGACAAATAAAAGGGGGCCAACAGCAGGTGATCAAGGAGATGGAAGTCAGTAGGACTTCTCTGCAGCCATGCAGAAGTAACCCAAAGAGAGAATTTATACCCAAAGTAAGAAAGAGCAAGGAGCAGCATGCTGACAGATACACGGGCAACAGCAAGCTAGAGGCAGCAAAAAGGCTAAGTGGGAGAAGCCAAACTGCATCCCTGTATCTGCACTCTCACGTGACAGTGGATGAAGAGCAAGGACACAAGCATAGCCTAGAGACAGCACTTGTGAAGATCAGTGGCAGGAAAGTTTGGGTCTGGACAGCCATGACATGAGCACAGCAGGACAGGAGGCTGAGCAGGCTGAAAGGGTGTAGAATCCCAGAAGATAATGGGATGTGTGTGTCTCAAAAAACGATAGCTGGATAGCCATGGAGCCAACCAAGGATTGTTTGCGCTAACAGACAAGAATTGTTGGTGCTGACACTTCGTGAGAAAGAACAAGATGTGGATGGAGACAGGGACCATGGCGGGGAGGGAGGGCAGCACTTTTCCAGGACAAATACAACCTTGTTGTAGCTCCTGGAGATAAGCACAACACGGTACAGCGCAAGCACAGGAATGAGGGCAAGATGTGGGCATGGACGGTGGGAGGAGACTAAGACCAAGTCCCTCGAAGCCCTCTGAACTATTTACAAAAACATCAGAAAAAACAGATTGCGCACGATAATTAATTTGCATAGAAAACGAGAAACTTATCCATGAAAAGGTACCCTCCTCCAAGCCTGGGCAGCACCTCTTTTTTCTCTTCTCCTTTCTCTCCTTTTTCTTTTTTCTTTTATTTTCCCCACTCTGCCCCCTCTCCCCCTCTTTAATTAATCTTTTCTCTCTTTCACCCTACCCTTTTATTCAAAACCCACCGCCGTGTGCTTAGACAGTAACTCACGGACTAACAAACCAATTTCCACGCCAAGCGTGCAACATAAATAAAAAAGCAGAAACAAAACTTTCTGATTGCTTGTGAACCCTCTGACTTCTGTCGCTCCTTTCGACCACCCGTGGGTGCAGCCTTCCCCTTGCGGGTGGCACACCACTCGGGTCCAAACCCCACGGGCGGCTCTAACGCGGAGCC
>VZRR01012752.1:1063071-1115133 GCA_013398015.1 Oreocharis arfaki | reverse complement strand
TTTTTTTTTTTTTTCCCTCTCCACGTGCAGGATAGTGTTGAAGGAGGTTCAGTGTCTGTTACTAAGCAGAGAGCAGGATCCATTGGAGATCGCCCAGCAAGACCTACTCTTTTAGAACAAGTATTGAATAAAAAGAGGCTGGTAAGTCTTGTTTTTGAGAGGTTTTGGACTCAAGTAAATAAAGGCAGTGTAACAATGTTTACCTGTCACCACTGTGAAAAAATAAAATCAGTTTAATAAGCATACGTTGCATGTGCTTTAGGTAGAACAGTGAATGGACTTGAGATCTGATGTAAGCTTTATTGTGATGTGTTTTAGAAGTTGTAGATGTATCATATCACACTTAAAGTGTTGTATATTTGTGTTGATAAAGCAAACTGTAAGCAAACAGTGTGATTTATAGTATTTGCAGAGTGCATGAATGGCATGTGTCATAAGCTTTTTAAACACTGGTTTCTCCTTTAACAAGTTAAGCCCAGCGCAGGGAAATTATTCAGTACCTACAGTTTGTTCAGCTTCTTCATGACAACTTTCTTAGTTGCATGTTTTTGCAGTCACTATTCTTCAAAACCTATTGGGACTGTTTGTCTTTTCTCTGTTACCTGTGCAAAGCAATTTAACAGTTCTCATTAAAGTACTGTAGTGCTTGTTCAGAAATTTGGAAAGCGTTGAAAGAAACGTCATGCCTGTATTAAGTATACAAAAACCTAGATGTATTTCTTGATAATTCTTTCTTGATGATAGCAGTTTTTTAATGATTTTGACTAAAACTCAGAGGAGTACTCATAGCTTTTCAGGTTTTATGAGGAAAACGAGTAATGAACTATGGAGTAGTTTTCATATTATCTTTTGTTGTTCGTGCCCCACTTAGTGGCTTGTTGTCCCCTTTCCTGGCTGTTTCTATTGATGTGGCTTTTAATCAAATTTGAAAGGTATCTTATTAATGAAACATTATTTTTTTTAGAATTATAGCAACTAGAAGCTCTTTTAATAGCTGTTGAGCGCTTCTGCACAAATTATGTCAAAGCTCTTTAAGAACTCAGGCTTCTTTTCAGTTTTCTTGAAATTCAGATTCTCCTTGATCTGGTTCTTGCTTCTCTCTTTCTCCTCTGACTTGCAGTTGCAGTACCTCTTTGGTTATATCACTGAAGTGACCATGGATAATGAGCAAGCATCTAGGGAATTCATTCAGCTGAAAAATAACCCTTTTCCTGTATTAACTTTTGGAAGGATCAATTCCCAACCTGATTTGCCATTTGACCTTACAATCACTTGTGCTGCCACCGTGCAGGAATGAGAGTAAACAACCAAAGTTGGATTACACACTGCAACTGTTCAGGCCAGGAGCCAGATGAAAATACTTTTAGATACTTTTGTCTTTTGATTAAAGACAGAGGAGTTTTTTAACTCATTCCCTGTGGATGGACTGCTGTTTTGAAATGTTGGGAAATTCTGGACACTCAGTGAAAATCAGAGTATCTTGAGTTGGAAGGGACCCATAAGGATCATTGAGTCCAACTCCCTGCTCCTCACAGGACTGCCTAAAACTAAATTATGTGCTACGGGCATAGTCCTGATGCTTGATCTCTGACAGGCACATGAGCTTTGCTGCAGATTTACAATATTTTATTCATTTATTAAACTACTTTTGAGCTGTCTGCAGTGGGGAATGTAGAAATTAGGTCAATTGAAGCACAGTTGTAGAACTGAAGCACAACTGAAAGATGTTTTGGTTTTGATATGTCAGTAGATTACTCCTGTTTGCTATACTTACGGGGTTTTTGCAATGCTGTGTGTGCCTTACATTCTGGATGTGCTTTCAGGATGTGTATTAGTGCTGTTTCTGGTTACCTGCTGATGTCCTGAAACAATTCCTAGATGTTTTTTGTGAGCATGTTTTGTAATTCTGCAGTATTTAATTGAACTCTCATTTGTATGGGTGTACTAGTTTTGGCTGGGATACAGTTAATTTTCTTCACACAAGCTTGTATGGGGCTGTGCTGTGGGTTTGTGATAAAAAGAGTGTTGATAATGCAGTACTGTTATTGCTGGGCAGTGCTTCATCCCAGGGCAAGGAGGGAGGGAGGAAGATGCTGATGGTTACTTGTCTGCTGGGGTTAATTAAACAACAGCCGTGGGTAATGCGCAAACTCGTGTAATGGAAGAATACTACTGTGGGTACTATTTAACATATGTGAGTTTTGTAAAGTAAAGTCCACTTTCTGTCTCTTTCAGTCCCTACTCAGAAGCCCAGAAGTAGTGCAGTTTCTACAGAAACAACAGCAACTGCTAAGTCAACAAGCTTTGGAACAAAGGCAGCAACAGTTTCAAGGAGCACCTGGGTAATGAGGAAAGATCAGTGATCTGCAGATGAGTCTGGTGCTGAAGGAGGGATAGGATCTGTATTTTGTATAAATACAAAGAATCTCAATGTTTAAACAAAACCAGAAGTTGCTGTTGTTATATATTTGTTTCTTGTTTGCACTTTTGAGGTTTTGAGCTGCTTGGGTGTCTGCAAATCATAGAATGGCCTGGGTTGCATTACAGAAACATCCCACTGTGACCGTTCATGAGGCTCTCTGACAGTAACTCTCCCAGTGCCAGAGACTTTTAACTTCTGGGACCAAAGCTCCTTCACTGTGGGTAGCTCCAGTGATCTGACAGGTGCCTGCCTTCACTCCCTGCACACCTCTCTCACAGTCCAACCAGGTTTCCTTACTGGTTCACCCCCAGGTCGCAGATACCTTGTTCCATAAAGCAGTTTATTAACAGTGTAGTAACACAGAAACAGCCTGGGCTGGTGCCTCTGAGGAGGGATCTCAAGCAAAGGAACTCCTGGGCTTTTATACATCGTAGTCTGAGGCAAGTCTCGCTCTTCCTCTTGAGTCTTCCCTTCTGAGTCTTCCATTCCTGCTGTGTCTCTGTGTCCATTCACCTGGCTAGCCACTACTCTTCATGCCTTTTGTTATGCAAAGAGGTGGCAGTTCACTGCCTCCTGTCTGTCTGGGCTCCCACCCAGAGCTCAGTCTGCATCTCTAACTGCAGCTTACAAATCAGCTGCAGCTGCACCTGATGTATTCCTCAACATTTGGAAGGAACCTCAAAAGATCAAGTTCCAACTCCCCTGCTATGAACAGGGACACCTTTCATAAGACCAGGTTGCTCAGAGCTCCATCCACCCTGGTCTTAAAGACTTCCCAGGGAGGGGGCATACATATCCAGCTTTTCTGAGCAGCTTGTTCCAGTGTCTCATCACCCTCACAGTAAAGAATTTCTTCCTAATATCTAATCTAAACCTACTCTCTTCCAGTGTGAACCCATTCCCTCTTATCCTGTCACTACATGCCCTTGTAAAAAGGCCCTCTCCCATCTTTTCTGTAGGCTCTCTTCAGGTAATGGAAGGCCACAATTAGGTCACCATGAAGCCACCTCTTTTCCAGGCTGAACAATCCCAATTCTCTCAGCCTTTCCTCGTAGGAGAGGTCTTCCATCCCTCTAATCAATTTGTGAGCCTTTTCTGGGTTTGCTGCAACAGGTGGGTGTCCTTTCTGTCATGAGTTCCAGAGCTGGATGCAGTCCTCCAGATGGCATCTCACCAGAGCAGAGGGGCTGTGATGGGTTGACCTTGGCTGGACATACAGATTTATAAATTTTCATTAACTGCTATCCCCTGTCCTTTCACAGATAGGTTTTATTTTCCCATTTTGAGAGTGTCCTCCACCCCTCCACATATCTAAAACCAGGCCATGACTTGGGCTCAATTCCATTGGGATGGGTGCTCAGGACAGGAGAAGGAGCACCTCTTCATTATTGGGCACCAGCACTGGCCCTGTGCATTCCACTCTCCTTGTTCCTCACAAAATTCACTCTTCATCAGCTCATGTCATTTTTCTGCTTTTCTTTTGCAACTTGCAAACCACAGTTATTTCCCCCAAAGGAAAGTATTTTCCAAGGTTAAATCTTGGAGCACACACCAGCTCTTACCATCCTTCCACGTCACCCACCAAATACACTCAGGTACTTGAGCAAAGACAGTCCCATGAATGGGTTTGCCTTTTCCTATTGGGAGAGAAATCTACTGTGATTTTCCCAGCCACTTCCCATGTATAGCATGGGGACCTTGTCTCCTCTCTGTGTGAAGGGGTTTTGTTTGGGCAGGACCCGGCATGTTTGCAGACCCCCTAGTGTTAACCAGCCAAGTGGCTTCTGATCAATTTGCATCCCAATCCTTCCATGCCCCATTACCTAGCACTTAACGCGGTCTTCAGCACTCCATTATACATCTCAGTCTTTTCAGAGGCTTACGGGTGACAAGGGATGTGATTTATCCACTCAATGCCATGTTTCTTTGCCCAACAGTTTATGAGGTTATTTTGAAAATTAGTCCCATTGTCTGATTCAGTTCTGGGGTACCCTGTTGCCAGAAAATGTGTCTCTCAAGGCCTGAAATGGTGTCTTGAGCAGTGGCAATGGTTTACAGGGTATGTTGCCAGCCAGCCCGTTGTTGCCTCTGTCGTGGTTTGTTATGCTTGGTTTGGTGTGTTTATGGCAGTGGTCCAATACAGTCTAACTGCCAGGCCTCACCATATCGAAAATCCAGCCACAGCCCTCTCTTCCAGGGAAAGTTTACTTCTGTGGCTTGGTTGACTGCAGCACGTGCTTCTCATTCATGATCTGTGCAATGGCCTCCATGGTCAGGTCCACCCCTCGATGATGAGCCCATCTATCTGTGGTGTGTCTCAACCTAGAAATGAAGCAACACACTCCCAAGATAATATTAGTATGGGAGGTAATAAAAAAGCTGGTCTTTATTGGAGGCCTCCAGGGGCAGATATGGAANGCTGGTCTTTATTGGAGGCCTCCAGGGGCAGATGTGGAAAATGTCCACAAAAGCCCACCCACACAGGGTAAATACAGCTTTTATAAGTTTAGCAAATTAGCATATTTGACAAGAATTTCCAATTAGAAGCACAGGTGATGAGGTAATTCCCCCTTCTGGTTCAACCCTTTTCTGGAGCCCTGCCTTAGTACTAGCTGTATTTCATTTATGAAGATGTGTCTCAAAGAGCTGTTTTCAACCTTGGTAGCCAGGGAGAACCAAGATAGAATAGGGGTCTTGGAATTTGTTTTGTTTTCCTGCCTAGGAAAATGCTGAAGCTAACCTACAATAAGAAGCTACAAATATATGTGTAAAGAATACAGAGAATATATAAAAGAAAAAAGGAAAAAATCAATGGGCATCATCTGTTGCAACTGATGTTTCATGGCCCTGCCAGGTTATAAATAGCTTGCTCTTCCACTCCCACTCCAAGTCTACCTGAGTTAATTCAGTTTTGGCAGCCTTATCTACCTGTTCCTTGTGTCGATGTTCTTCAGTGGTGTGGCTTTTGGGCATTTGAACATCTACTTGATGTACCTTTCCAGTCATGTTTTCGAGCTGTGCACTGATGTCCTGCCCCAGTGCAGGTGCAGTCCAGCCCAGATGGGTTTATCCCTGTGTTGCCAATTGTTCTTCCACTGCTGCAGCCACCCCCATACGCCATTAGCTACCATCCAGGAATTAGTATAGAGTACAGGCCACTTTTCTCGTTCAGCGATCCCTAGGGCTAGTTGGATGGCTTTCACCTCTGCAGATTGGCTTGATTCGCCTTCCCCTTCAGCAGCCTCAATGACTCATCCACCTCTGATGGTTTCCTGCTGCACGGCACGGCAGGATCCATCAGTAAATAGGGCCTCTTTCATCTTCTGGTAACTTGTTATGTGGGGGTGCTTCTTGTGCACAAGTCTCCTTCTCTGGCAATGCTCCAAAATCTCTGCCTTCTGGCCAGTCCATGACCCTTCCAGAATTCCCAAGTGAGCTCACCTAATCTGTGCTACTCTCTTACTCCATGTTGCGCTAGCTGCATGATCTGTTGAGGGGATGTTTCCTTTGAACTTCCAGTGTAGCACAGGCAATCGTGGTGCTAAGAGGAGATGTGTTTCTGTCCCAACAACTTCTGAGGCAGCCTGAACCCCTTCATAGGCTGCTGTGCAGGAAACCACAATGCCAAAGGCCAGTGTCCACAAAGGAGAGAGAGGAGTCCTACAGAAATCAACTTGATTGGAATAAAGGGAGAGTCCATTGGGACATACCCCTGTGGGGTGGAGTCTCTTGAGTTTCTGGAGAATGCAGCCTCCTTTTATCCTGAACTCCCGACCACATGTTACCCTACCCCTTTCCCCTTTGGCTGAAGTACTAGAAAAATACAGCCTTCCCAATCTGCCTGCTACATATATCTCGTCCTCCATGTACCCCCACACCCATTCTTCTAGAATCTGACTGGTTCTTTCAGGGTATCTAGTTGTTAGTAAAGACCTACACACCCATTTCTCCTATTACTGCTGATACCTCTTTTTCAGCTGGAGTGCAGTGGGTCTCTGATCCTTGGTAATCCCAGCACCAAAACCCTAATGGTTGACGTCAGGTTTCTCCTGATGTTCTTTGCTGGAGGCTCCAGGTTAGACCATGCTTCCCACCTGCAGTGTAGAGTATATTTTGCACAGCTGGTCCTGTCCAAACAGCTCCAAGAGCTATCGCAGGAGCTGTTTTCTGTTTTATTTTCTCAATGGCCCGTTTCTTAAGGCCTCACTCAAAATGTTTCTTTTTCTGGGTCACTTGATAGGGGGTGGGGCTCACAAGCTCACAATAACCTGGAATATGCATCCTCCAGAGCTCCACAAGGCCTAGGAAAGCTTGTGTTTCCCTCTGAGCTGGTGGAGACATAGCTGCTTTTTGTCAGCCACACCCATGATGGTGTCCATCCTGCTATTTTACTCTCAAGAGCTGAATCTCCTGTGCAGGTCCCTTGACCTTGCTTTTCTTTATGGCAAACCCAGCTTTCAGAAGAATCTGAATGAATATTGCCCCACACAGTGAGGCCCTCTGCATGGCATCCTGTCCTTCAGGTGTGTCAACCGCACCACTCAGCTTGGTGGTGAATGCAAATCTGGAGAAGTCTTTTCCAATTATTTTAAAACCTTCATTTTAGTATTTAATTTATTAATAAAAATGTGTTTATAGTAATGTTTAGCTGTACACCTTTTTCCTACCAAAGTCATTATTAAATTAACATTTTTCTAGATAAACATTTACAGTTAAGTCAGTCTTTGATGACAATCATTGATGGAAGTCAGTTGCTTTCTGTGGACATTGTGAAACAAAGTTCTGAATTTGAGCCAGTCCAGTGGCATTACCTAAAAGCAATTGCTCAGGGATATGAAAAATTTATGTCCAGTAGAATCTTGCACTAAAGGCAAAGACAATATGCCATCAAGAAGTCTGTCCAGTAGTTCAGAGAAGTACATGTAGGTGATCTGTTCATTACCTGCAAGTTAAATAGGTTTGAAATGCTTCATTATGCTTAGCATGTAAAAGAATTTGCATTTGAAAGTTCCTAAAGTGATAAATGGCAAAAAGCTTTAAAAAGTATTAGGTGAAAAGTATGAAACTGGAAGTTGGACCTTGTTATATGGAGTTACTTGAAATTACTAACTTCTTTTATGTGACATATAACTTAATTACAGATTAGAATACCACTAATTTTTAAATGACTAAATTAAATTTTAAAACTTTTAACTCAGAATAGTAAATAATTCAAAAACTAGTATTTTTCTTCTCAAAAAGGTGTAGTTAAAATTCTTTAAAGACAACAGATCTCTAATAGCTGCAGTGCTAGACTTTACAGGTTTTCAGCCAGTTAAAATGAACTTGCAATTGATTGTGATAAGAATCCAAACACTATGTTATGTGTTAAATCCCATGTTTTGTTTATAATAAAATTTTTGTATGAAGCCACATTTCTGAATAGAGGTTATCCAAATGGGTTAGGTGCTTATTATCAAGTACTCCTTTTATATTGCAGCAGTTTGATCCACTAAATAATATCTCTTCAGGAGTGTTTGTTAGTCTTATGGACTTTTACAAGCTGTGCTCTTTGTACATACAAAACTTGTTATGTAGGGATTTATTTTATTTAGCATTGTGCAAGTTGTTTTCTAGAAAAGAACTTGAAAAACTTTGTATAAACAGCTCTGGACCAATGTGTGAGTAAAATCTTTGGTTTTTCTTTAAAAAAAGTCTGTTCTTTTTTGTTTTGTTAAATTTGTATGGGTTTTTCTTCCTGTGCTAAAACAGCCAGTTCTGGCTAGATGGCATTTTATGTTCAAAGATATGTTATAGAAAGTTATTTTAGCTTTAAGTAAAGTCAGGTTACTTTTCAGTGTGTAAGAATGAATATATGTGAAAACATAATTGGCAAAAATTGTTGAATAGTGTATTTGATTTTGTTTTAAATAGTCAATTTATGAAAGGAGAACAGCTCATTTGGGTGGACAGATCTGATTAAACTTTTAAAAAACTCAAACCCTCAGGGTAGAAAATTGGCACAGGGAGTGTCTGTTAAGACAGTGCTGAACAAGTTGTTTATGTCAAAACAAATGGAAGTTGCTGAAGCTGTGCACAGCGATGTTCAGTAGAGTGCAGCTCACATATCCTGTATTTCTGGTGGTCTGTGATAGCAGCACCATCAGGCTGGTGCAGACACTGGGAGATGTGCTGGTAGCTGCGCTCTCCTGTTTGGGCAGAAGATCGGATGGGATTGCCCAGCCAGCAGTGTCTGTGTGGCTCCGAGGCCCATTATGTTGTCTGCTCCCTTCTGTTACTGCAGAACAAAATCTGAATTTTAGGAAGATGAAATCATGACACTTGTGTAAGAGTACATTCTTACTGTATCTCTCATGGTCCCTGAGCAGTTCGAGAACCACGCAGCTGCAAGTCTTTCCACTAATGTCAGTCTGGTCTAGAGGGAAGGCTTCGTTCACAGGGCAGCATCACTGCTCATTGACTGCCTGTCAGATCAGAGCTGTCCCCGTCAAAAGAAAACTGAACCATCCTCTTGAATCATCAAATCTATCACAGGACAGTGAGGGATTCATATACTGTACATGGAGATTTTATGCTGTATTAATTTTCAATACATTTTCTTGTGTTGAGCATCCCATTACGCAGTGCAGTTACTGATTCCTCTTGCCTAACACTGATTTGTATGAATTAAGGCTTTCTAAGTGCTCCAGTTCCCAAAGTCACTTGTGGTCAGACTGGGATCTACAGCTTTCCAGGGCCAATCTCTTTCAAAGAGAAGAATGGGAGACAAGAAGGGAAGGAGCTCTTAAAACAGAAATATCTTTATTAACAATAAAACACAAGACGTGAATAATCCCTTTTACAATAGAATAATTCCAGCCAAAGGAAGTGGAGTGAGTTAAAAAGTGTATTGTTCAGACTAAATGTGTTGTCTTCAGAATGCCTCAAATCAAATGCAGCAGGAGGAATGCTTGTGAAAATGTTCCCTTGGTTAGCAGTTGTTACATCCTTCTTGGCTGGACACAGCGTGGAATCGAGTACTCTGGGGCTGGTTGGAGGACTCAGAGCTGCCCGGATCTCTCGCACTCCTGAAGCTACGTCTGAGATTTTCATTCTCGAGATGCAAGAGCCCAAGTATTGTTCTTATACAGCGACCTACGCTGGTTTACAGAATAGCACAAACCATGAGTAATACTTGGATAGTGCAAATGTTTTACTTTCCTTCTGATGGAAAACAGAGAGCAGAATTATTCATAGACATAAGTGACTCTGTTAAATCTATGGATGACTCACAGTGCTTTTCTCACCAGACTGATAGCTCATAGTTAACACAACCCCATAGTTAACACATCTTGCTCAAATCCACCATTTTAGCCCCTTGCATAGAGCTTTGCAACTTTATGGCTTCATTGATCTACACAAAAAGGCCTGTTTCTTCACTTTCTTGTCTCACTTCTCAACCCCATTTATATCACAGAGGTGATATGAAATGAAGCTTTTAATTGCTAACAGTGACTTATCTGCAGAAAGCAGGCTGTGGTACATTTAACTTGTACTTTAAAAGTATTACAAATAATTAAAAACTCCAATTGCTTGAGTAAGTGACGAAAATTTATCTGAATGCGCATTATCTCTGCTCATCATTATGTTTGTTCCCTTGCTCTCTTGTTTGCAAAGCTTCTCATGGTCATAACTGAATTAATAAGACAACACACGCTTTAGCATCAAATAAACCACTTTGAAATATGATGTGCTCGCTCACTACTGTGAAAGTGCAAGGGATCAGATTTTACCAAGTTTTTTCTAGCTTTTCTTTGCTGATGAGGTCTGTATTTAAAATTATTAACTGGTTGGTCTATTTTACCCTATGCTATTCATATGCAATATTATTTGAATACTAACACAGAATATAAAATAGCAGCATCCATGGATAATAAAAACACTATGACTGGAGATCTAAAATGTGTTCACAATTAGCTGCAAATGTTCACATTGACTGTAATGGAAGAGTAGCTGACTCTGGAGGACATAGTGGTTATGCCTGCCTTGCGTAAGAGACATGGCCTGCAAATTAGATTTGTTATCTGTACAGGCACCAAGTTTGCAAGCATGGCCCAGGTGCAAGTGGAGGTGTCCTCTTGCTAGGATTCTCATGTGCCTCACCTCCCTGGCAGGGAAGTGTGGCATCAGTATGGCAATGTAATGTAAGGCACGCCTGGGCAAGGTGTCTGGAAAGCCCTGGGGTGAACACGTAACAGGATTCTGGCTGTTCCTGGCTGTTCTGGAGCTTCCTATGGGTAGATGATGGGTACAAACCAAAGGCTGTGTTCTGTGCTGGTCCCCAACATGCAGACGTGTCTGTCTGCACTAGAGACACAAGGCAATTTCTCTCGGCTGAACGAAGACTAAGTGCTGACTCAGGCTTCCGGTATCTTGCAGAAAAGTAGTCCTGGAGCTGCCATGAGGAACAAGCCTTGTTCCAGTGGCTGCAATGAAGCTTCCAGGTTGAGAAGTTTTTTATTCACAGATCTAAAGCCTCACAGAATCTCCCTGCTGCAAGATGGGACCAACTCTCTCAAGCTCTTTTTTCATGGTAACTTGACCTCTTAGTTGCTTTTAGGGAAGCACACTTGTCCATCCTTATGTACTGTTAAAAATGTGATTTTACAGTCAGGAGTCCTCAGGAAGGTTCCTGCTGACTCTGTTTTCCTTTGCGCACTGCAATTTCCCACCTTGTCTTGAAATGAGCTGGTTTATCGCAATTCCCAGGCTCTCTCTATATACAGTCCATGTCTTTCAGTCGTGCAGTTTCTGTTCAGACTGCATCTTTCTTTAAGGACCACACACGGGATGTGGTTATAGTGTCCTTGAACAGTTGCCCCAAAGCTGAGCTCCTCATTAGTCTTGCAGCAAGGCAGAGGGTAATCTTCCATGTGTCTTTCCCAGATCCAAGCAGAGCTTACTCTCTTGATCACATGGGACACCATTTGCCCCAATATATCAAATAGCCTAAACAGGAAGCTGGCACACTCTCCCAGGCTGGGTGTATAGGAAAAACCCAAGCAAAGATTGTGGTACTTCAATCTGCTCCTAAAACAGGTCTTAATGATTAGTTCAGATGCGAATGTAAAAAGCTCTAGTGAACACAGTGGGTGCCTGTGCATGTACTGCCTTGATACCTCCTGCGATGACCACTGAGCTTATCTGGCTGTACGCTCCCTCCTCCTCAGTCTCTTCATCATCTCAGTGCATTTCTGGCTACTGGAACACCCAGGAACTGTAAATCCTCTATAAAAATGTTCTCAGCCCCTTCAATGGGGTCTCCACTCAGAAGCGCTTGAATTCAGATGTTCAAGTAACAGCCTATTCTCCAGGTTTCTCCAGAGTAAGGAGCACCTGGGACATCATCGTCATCATCAAATAGTTTGGGTTGGAAGTGACTTTTAAAGATCATTAAGTCCCAACCCCCTGCCATGGGCAGAGACACTGTCCTCTGGACCAGGTTACTGAAAGCCCCATCCAACCTGGCCTTGAACACTTCCAGGGATGGGGCATCCACAACTTCTCTGGGACAGCTTTTCCTGTGCCAGTGTCTCCCCACTCTCACAGTAAAGGATTTCTGTCTAATATCTTAACTAAAACTACCCTCTTTCAGTTAAAGCCATTACCCCCTTGTCCTATAACAACATGGCCTTCTGGTGATATTAATCTACATTTTGGGCAGCACTTACCAACTTTGAAAAATGGTATTTAATTACTCTGCTTTATGACTCATTAATCTTTTTTTGTTGTGTTTGATTTTGGTTGTACTAAGGTTATTGGGGAGCCAGGGGAAGAAGTGAATAGTACAGAGTAATGTTTCTTTCCTTTGCTGAGCACCATGTAGTGCTAAAGTATTCCAAAAAGTTATAGTTGCACCAGAGCAGTCTTTGTCCAAGAAAATTAGTCTTATACCTGAGACCCCTTCAAAGTTCCTAAATTTGATCGGGTTTCTTTATAAATCGTTTCCATCCAGTCAAGAAGCAAACAGTCTCTGCCTGAGCTGCCTCTGTAGATCCAGCTGTTTGTGCAACTCCTTAGTCACTGGTGAGATTGATTTGTAGAGCTGATAGACAAAGGTGGGTGTTGTACGCCAGGAAGAACAAGGGCAGATTAGATAAGGTTACAGTCACAAATGCCTTGTTTTCTGCATTTTAAGAGGGGTGTGGTGAAGATGATGTTTACAGCGAGAGATGTTTGGAGTGCTGATTTTATGTTGAGGGAACATTAATATGAAATAGCTAAGGAGAAACATGTTTCATCCTGAAACTGCTGCTAACAGAGAGCTCCTTCCTGTGGCAACCAGTTATCACTGAATCTCCACAGAGACCCAGAGGATAAGGTATATTGGAAGGGATCTCAGCATGGAATCAAGTCTGACACCCAGCTCAAGACAGGGACTGCTTGGAGAAGGCTGCTCAGGGCGGTGAAAGTCTTGACACAGTACCTGCTGGAGACATGAAAGGGATTTCCTCAACTCCAGCTGATGCTACTTTGGGCCACAATTCCCCTTTATGTTTCTGATACATTATCCTTCAGACTGAGCTCGGCAAAGCATTCTGATGAGGAGCAAAGACGTTGGTGGCGTAGCCGCTGATGGGGAGGGAATGCACGTGCTGCACCTCGGAATGCTACAGCCACTGCTGTGCCATACCTGGGCAGCTTTTCCAGGGCAAGGGGATGGGACTGAGCGACCCAAGCAGCAGTGCCACAGAATGGCTCCAGGCAGTCAGGGTGCGAGATTTGCTTCTGTCACCTCTGGATGCAAACAGCACCTGAGTACTGGTGCTGCTGAAGAACTGGCAGCAACCAAAGTCATCTTCTCTTGGCTGTTTAATAGGAAAACAAATGATCTACGTACCATGCTGAACGTGCTTTATGCCTCTGCCTCATTAGACTCCCACCGCTGCCTGCTGATGCATGGTACTCCTCCATAGAAACTTTTAAGAGGCTATGAACTGTTGATGACTCAAAAAAACCATTTTCAAAATCTGCCTTCAACTGAGTAGTCTCCCTGTAAGTGGTTTTAAATCTCTCAGGAAGACTGTCTCCAAAGCTTGAGTATTAATGAGTAGGACATTTGAAGACCTTAAATTGACTACTGGTTTAAAGGTTCATGAAGACCTTCCAGCAGAAATTCTCTCCTTCTGAAGTGGGGAGACATTAGAGATAAAAAGTTATATTGCTGTAAATTGTAAGAAACCTGAATTTTTAACCAATTTCAATTCACATATACTAGAAAAGCCTGTAAAAGAAACTTTGTTAAAAAAAAAAAAAGGGGAAATAAATGGTTTATTAGCCTTACTTTTTATCTCTGCATCTGGGCAGGGGTCATCTCATTTACTTGTTTGCCTCATCCACTGTTACCACTCTCCCATGTACTGTGGGTTTGGGGAGGAGCAGTCAGCTTCTGTGTGCTTGCACAGCATCCTGCACAGTGGGCTAAGCCCCGAGAAACCACCAAAATAGAAAACAGCTGACATAGTGGTATCAGCCTTCCCAAAGGCTGACAGCTCTGAGATGGCTATTGCCAGAATTGCCCAGAATAGAGTGCTTTGATCCAATTTTCAGCAAACAGTTAAATTTGCTGAAATTCATCTCAACCTCATAGGGGTGTTTTAAATGGGTCAGAAGAATCATGATCCAGAAATGCATCTTTTCTTACTAGTAAGGCAGCATTAAGGTAACTACCTTAAATGAGATGCATGTATGGACTGCATGGAAGCCAAATCCTATTTGTAAAACAATTACTCCAAAGGCAGACATAAAGGAAAGGAAAAACTGCTCTGAATTTACCATCTTCCATTTAAACAAAACGAACACTTACTGAGCAAGCATCAGTACTAGGCTGGGAAAGTCACAACATCTTCATTAGGGTTCCCCTCGTCTATTTTTGTATACATCCAGTGTAGCAGTCTGCATTTGAGCTAGCGACCCTGAGTTCCCCTTATGCTCAGTGGGAAGACACAAGCATGCTCAGAGCACAGTGTATTGCACCTACTTGAAATACCTTGTGATAAAACAAGTAATGCCCCAGAAGAAGCTGCTTCTCTTCACTGGCCATACAATTTTCCTCTGCAGCATCAACAGAAAACCAAGTTCTGGGGCTGCCCAAGAGCAGATGCACCTCAGAACATCTCCTTTTGCTCTCTGTGAGGAAGACGACGATGATGGGAATGTCTAAAAGGAACTCCTAGGATTCTCTCTACTTAAGAAGGGGAGGAGGTTTCAGCCTAAAAGGCAAGGAAGAATCTGGGATAAGGAATAGAGCTAGATCCTGGACAGGAGAGGTGATTTCCTCTGTCCTTAGCTGCTAAGGAAAAAAAAGAATGAGCAAAATCAGAAGGTACTCATCCTGGAGCAAAGGTGCAAGTGGAGAAGAGGGGCAATAAACATGCTAAAAAGCGTGTTACCAGTACCTGATCACTGATGACAGAGGGAGCTGAGGAAAATGCATTTTTCCAAACTGATGTCTCTAAAGTCTGCTAAACAGTAAATGGCACACCTGGAATTTCTGTGTATTATTATTATTACTGGATTTCATTGCTGCAAGAAACTGTAAAGTTTTTCCTGTCTCACAGTCACACTGCTGATGTCAAATGGTGACAGAATAGGGTTCATTGCACTTAGAAATTTCCTATACAAGTTGCTATTACTGCTCAAGCTTAACAATAATTTATCCTTCTGTGCCCTGCAAATTCTGTAGGCCACTGAAGCTGCATTCAAATGAAGTAACACTGTTAGTTTACTCACTGTCTTTCCAGTGAATGTTATTTCCTTTTGCATATATCATACAGCTGAAGATTTGAGGTGTCCTCTTCTAATTATGGAGCAAAACATGTAGCACCAGGTATTGTGTGAGAAGAAAAGAAGTATTCTGAAAAACATTTTTTTTTCCTGATGATACTTCTACAGCATTCTATGGAAGAATGAGATTGGAGAAGTTACCACTCTTTCTAACCCTTAAATAAAAACAATTTTCGGTTGACTGTTATGCCTGGAAAGAAATAATACTTGACTCTTTCAGCAAAAAGAAAGACCATCAAAATATAGTAAGAGTTTCTGTCTCCTCAGAAAAGGTTTCGAAGTGAACAGCATTTTGCAAGGATGGGATTAGGGTATGGGTAATAGGTTTCCCTGCTTACAGAAGGACCTGTAACCTTGTAGAACTGTAACCTTGAAGAACAAGGTTCTGCACATAGATTCACTCTTCACTTGTTTGTGGTTTGCAGTGCCTCACTGTCCTCTGCAGGCAAGGAAAAGCTCAGCAAATGATGAAGCCTGTACCTAAGACGAGAAACCATTCATGGGGATGTATGGATGTATGGCAGGGAAGCCCTCTCAGTCAGACCCAAGCAATGCAGTCAGATCCCAAGGACTGGCCCAGCACAGGGGCTGGACATGGCTGACTCCCATCTCCTCCTCATTGCATCCTTTGAGTGTGGGGCTTTCCGTTCCCAAGATGAATGATAAAGTAATTATTTGCTTCCTCAATGCACACATAATTTCCCTTTTCTGAATCATAGTTCAAGTCCCTTTGAGGTGTACCCTTGATATCCGCACAGCAGCCTAAATACAGACAGTCCTAACTTTAAAACCAACTACATCAATACTGTAGAATGGGTAGGATCAGTTTACATGCCGGATACATATGCAAGTATGTATGTACTTTGCAAAAAAGCACTGGAAGTTAATTAGTTTTTTTAACTCTTAGGCATATATTTCAATTATTATTTTTTTCTTAGGAGCTTGTTGATTTTCAGTGCAGCAGTACCGTACCCTACTGTGTTAACAGTATCAGACTACTCAGATTGTCCAGAACGCTCTGAATAAGGCTCCTGTGCTGAACACGTCCTGAGGGCTCTCTGCTCCTCCTAAATCCCGGGAGAGACCGGAGTGCCTCAGCTCCTCAGAGGGTTTGTTGTCCCATCGTGCTTTGCAGTAGGGAGACAGACAGGACTTGCAGTTTAGTCCTTCAGTTCACTAGATAAAAGTCATCTCCATGCATAAGTCCTGTGCACCACCTAAGGTCCTCTTCTGGACTTGAAATCAGGATGTAGGATGAATATGTATGGCACAGAGATCTGACTTTCGTTGCCTGCCGAGGGGTGAATTTCACCTACTAGGAACAGCTACAGCCAGGTTTCTGAACCCATGTGAAAGTGCTGGGAATTCGCACCGTTTACTGGCTTGGCTGGGGAATGAAGATGCTCACAGGAAATGTTTGACACTTTTGCAGGAATTTGGCTTATTTTGTACTAGAGAACAGATATACTATACCTGAATTTCTGAACTTGTTGTACTGGCATCAGAGTAACTAGAAACCACAAAATGAAAAAAAAAAAAAAAAAAGAGAGTAGACTATGTATAGATATATTTACATCTACATACATCTACATATAGAAGCTTCTGTTCGTGGGAATTCTATAAGCCACTGCCTGCAATAGCATCCATCCTAAGGGAATTCTAGAGATGATTCTTAAGAGACTGAGGAGATGGGGTTGTGAGGTGAGCCCATCTGTGTCAGCACCTTATCCAGCCATTGCAATGGTCCATGCAGGTGGATCTCAATCCAGCAGGGCGTGCTTGTAACATCTTGGCGATGATACTCTGCTCCCCAGCCCTATAAAAGAACCAAAAAGTGAGGTTTTGGGTTTTTTTTTAAAGCACCCAAAACATTAAATCACAACTCCAGTGCTGATAGTCTAACACAACTACAGATAGTCCACCACCCGAGTTCCCAAGATTTAATGCTTTATCCTAGGGATAATTTTCTCTAGAAACTTTGCTCCTTTTTAAGGTCATTGTTATCATAATTACCAGGGACTCTATACTATTAAATTAAAAATCTCAGTCACACTTCCAGGTGCTGAGAACAACTGGCATGGAAAGGCCTGTTTCCAAGCTTGGCTGCCTGCAAACAGCCCATGGGGAATGGTCCCTGCTGTTTGCACCCCAGAGACATGCCATGGGAAGTCTGGAAGACTGCTGTCTGGCACAGACAAAAAGCAGGCCAGCCTCTTTCATTAACAGGAGCTGGGAATGATCCTGGGCACTGCTTCATGTATTGCTAGAGATTCATCCCGTGAGTCGGAGACCCTAGAATTTCTAGGTGTTTATCTAAACCTCTGGAAACTTCCAGCAGTTCCTATGTACCATACTTACCCTATGTATAAATATTTTCCATAGGTTTTCTATCCTTGAAAATGTCCTCTTTCCCAAGAAGAGTTCCTGGGTGTCTGCTGTGGGAAGCCCTGCAGTAATTTCTCCAGCTCTTTTGGGGAAGATAAGGGATGTGAAGCATCTGAGAGAAGATGGGGATGGGGTGCTGGCAGGGAGAAAAGAAAATCTGAAGTAGCCATGCCTCAAGGGGCAGGTTTAAGTTAGGAAAAGGCTTTTCTCCCAGATGGTGGTTGGGCACTGGAAGAGGCTCCCCAGGGAAGTGGTCACAGCACCAGCCTGATGGAGTTCGAGACATGTTTGAACAGTGCTTGTGGGCACACGGTGTGACTCTTGGGGATGGTGCTGTGCAGTGTCAGGAGCTGGACTCAATGATCTTGATGAATCCCTTCCAACTCAGCATATTCTATGATTCAAGCAGGCACAGTGTCTAAGCTGTGCTAAGCAGGCAGCCTGATGTCACAGCAGCACAAGGCATGCGAGTCACAGCCCGCAGTCTTGCAGCTCACCAGCTGTCTCACCGGCAAAACTGAACTCAGATTTCCATAGGGCAATGTACAAAACATGGTCCCACTACAGGATGAGGATCTTCATTCGTGGGATGCTGATCAGACCCTGAGTCATACCTGTCATTATGATAGGCAGGCAGGTTGGTATTCTTGTCATGACAAAAGGACATGGAGGTATATTAAGACTGATGACTGCCAAAGTCACAAAAATTTTAGAGTGCTGAGCAGCTCAGACAACTGAGGCTGCCAGAGCCCACGTCTTTAGATGATAGCTGGAAAAGTAGGATCAACAGTAAAACGAGACATCACCACAAGTGGTCTGGATAAAATCCATGCTAATTAATGAAGAAAAGGGAAACGAAAGCAGAAGAGTAAGATATGGACCCACCAAAGCCCAGAGAGTACTTCTAAACAGGCAGCATTTTTCTGAACTGCAGAGCATTTATCAGACTAGAAAGGGCCTGTGTTCACAGAACCTCAGATTGATGTTGTGTAAATGTTTGCGTAAAATGCCAGCACAGTCATACTTCTGAGATGGTGAAGTCACAAGTACTCAACTGCAGTGAAGATACACAGCCAGGAGGGCAAACGCCAGAGGAGCTGGCGCACCTTGCTGACAGGCAGGACAGAAAATCCAGAGGAACAGCAACTACAGGATTCAAGCACAACGTGCCAGATTTGGGGGAGCCTGGCAGGCGGCTGGCCATCTCCCTCTGCTGGCAACTCCCAAGCACTCCCAGTGATGCTGTCTCTGGCTGGAGCACCCCCAGGGGAAATGCCAGGAGGGCAAGGACCCCGGTGCTCCCTGTATATCATTCCTGGGTTACAGGTAGCCTCCTTCACCCCAGGGCTGAGAGGAGCCCAGAGCTGGAGTTCTCTTAACGAGGGAATAAAGTGAGCACGACTCGCAAAACTGCAGTGGTGTTTCGCACAGCTGGCAAGAAGAGGATACTGGTACCCCCATGGGTCCTGCTGCTCCTGCCAACACTTCCCACCTCCTGCGGGCAACAGCTCTCTCCAGCCTAGGCTCCATGTCCCAGAGTGCTGAACTTTCAAGTCTGCTGAGTATTCCCCTTAGCCTCAAGACCTGAGGAAATGTGGGAGGGATTGTGCTGGGTTCAGACCTTGGCTTGGAGAAACTCTCCATCTCTTCCCTTTGTGCTTCAACTGCCTCAGCTGTGGAGAGGAGATGAGAGCCATCCTGCTTTGGTTATCAGCACTGCTCAGTGGATGGAAGCTGCTCTCACTGGTGATACACCCACATTTGAGCTCCTCCCAGCTGCTTGTGTGCTGGGCACAAAAAGGGCATCAGAAGGGACAAGACCTTCACCTCCCTCTGTCCCATGCCCTGCATCCAGAAGATGGCACAGTCCAGGCAAGTTTCTCATGTCTTGGTCCCTACCCATCCCTGCCTCCCAGCTGGTAGCTCAAGCATTGCTGGGGTCAGAAGCAGGGTCTCCAGCCCTTTGGCTCCCCTTGTCCTGTGGGCTGTAGGTGACCAGCAGTATCTGGACACAAGTCAGTGGAGAGGCCCCAGCACTGCCCTGCACCCAAGGGCTCTATTGGACTGTGGCTCTGACAGAATTGACGCCCCTCGGACAATGCATCCCCAACACCCAGGGTCACTCCTCACCCCAGACTGAACACAGGAGGGCTCACATCTTCGGAGGGAAATATTTTGGGAAGACTGAGTACAATAAAGGGTATTTGCAGGCCAGGAAGAAAGAGCCTAGATGAGATTTGCATAGCAATTTTCCAGACGTCATGGGAAAGAGTTGAAAATAACTCCTTGCACTGGTCCTCTGGTGCCTGAGGCACTATAATAGCTGCTATTATTTCAACAAAGCAAGGTGATAATATGGCAGCAGCATTATATAGTGCATCAACACCACCATTTCTGCTGCCATGCTGGGCATGGAGGCAGATAACACATCAAAGAGCCTGCTCCTGAGTTGCTGAGATAATAAAAATATTGCATAACTGGCTACACTGCCTTTACAAACAACGTGCCTATTCATGTCTTCCATTAAAGAAAATGCTGTTTGTTGGGTTTCTTGCTTTCTGTTTTTTTCCCTAATGCTTGTGTGTGAGCAAGATGTCAGTTCTTTCCCAAGAACAAAGCAACAACATGGGCATGGACATGGGCATGGATATTTTGGCTTGAACTCTCAGGAGAAGTTACAGAGCACTCTTAATGATCTTGGAGACTTAAGAAGATGGGTCCCCAAGGATGGCTAGAAAAAGTCAGACCAGAAAGATATGTGGGACTCAACTCATCAGCTCTGCAGAACATAAGGAAACTGGGCTCAACCCTCAAGCAATTTTTTGGTATCTTAGATGTGAATTCAATCATCTCAATTCAGTCATTTGTATAGAAACAAACCTGCAAGACAAAGGAACATATTTCTAATGGTGCAACTGCTCTAGTCTGCAGGCTGAACATTGCTGCCAGCTCTCCCCAGCAGCACTACAGCAGGCTGGTCTAGCATCATCTGGAAACTATCTAGAAATACCATTCTTTGGGGGTTAGGTGCTATAACAGGCATGTAAGTAAATCCTAAGTGCTACAAGGATTTGAGAGGTCTCGTTCTGGTGTGAAGGCCATTCAGAAGATTTGAGAAAGTCCCACAAAGACTGATCGATTTCACACAGAGCAGTCAGACTGTGACATTTGGATATGAAGGACATCAGAACAGTAATGGCTTTGGTGGCCTCCTGTCTCTTCCAAATAACAGGAGGAAGGATGTTCTTTTGGGTTTTTTATTCTGCTTGCAAGCCCTTCTGGTTGTGTGGCTGGCCAGAGTGAATGTCATCAGAAAGCAAGCCAGTCTTTTGCCAGGGATCAGGCAGATGGCAAACAACAACAATTCTCTGCAAGCTCAGTGAGGGATGAAAAAGGACCCGGTGTTTCTTGATTGAGACTATATATACCAGTCTGTGGTACTGGTGAGATTTAAGTCAGCCTAGAGACATAAGGACATTCTTTTCAGATCTATGGCTCTATCAAGCGCTATTACAAACCAGTAACAATAGGAGAGATCATAACTCCCCAAGATATGTGCTACAACATTTATATGTTGCTAAGCCCTTCTGAGTTGAACTTTTTGAACAGTCGGGGGAGAACATCCCCATGCATTCTCTACCTATTTTCTACCGAGAGTCTATGGAATACCTAAATTTTGTAATCTAAGAGATTTTCAGGTTGACCACAAAAGCTAATGACTTTGAGCACCGATAAGTAAGGCAATACTGGAAAACAGGCAGTCTGAATTGCTGTTTGGAAGTTGGGTATCTAAATCCCCGCTTGGAACGGATTTGATGGGATCTAGTTTTGCACCAAAGCTAGCAGAGATGCAAGAGAAAGCAAAGAATCCTTACCTTAACAAAGCTCATTCGAATAGTACACATCTTGGTCAGCTCATACACCACTTCGAAACCATGATTGACTGACTGGGCCAGCAGCTGGGCGAAGAGCTGGTTGTTGAAGATCTTCAGGCTGCAGCCACTGGGGATCTTGCAGACCGTGGCTGGGTGGAAACCATGCTGGTAGTTACAGTTGCGGCTTTGCACAAAAATACTGCTGTCACTGACACATTCGGCATAAACCTCCCCACCAACGTAGTAAAGATGAACACCTTGAAAAGGAGAATAAACATGTATTATTTCTCCATTGTTCACAACACAGTTTATGCCAGTAATCCATAATTTTACTGTTTTGGGCATACAAGCCCAGGATCTTTCCAGGATCTTTGTTTGTCAGTGGAGGTTGCTTTACTTCTTTTACCCAACAGCATAGTACTTTAAGACAAGATATCCATACATAAACATCAAACACATGTCAACCATATACTAAACATCAGTCAAAACTATCCAAGAATTGAAAAATCACTATTGCATTACACAGCTAAATGTATTTTCACTGTTAAGCAAACACACACTGGCCAAATGACCCACTTCACTGCACGCTGTTGTTTTACTACAGGGTCCTACTGTCATACCGTTAAAACACAGCATGGTGTGTACTTAAAATAGCTTTTCTTTATTTTGCTTTATCCGCCACATCAGAACGACGTATTTGCATTTACATGACATGACTTAATCATCAGATCCTGTTCCAAGTGGTCTTTAGCAAGAAAATGACTGATTTTCTTCTGAACTTTCCAGTGCCCAAGTGACTTACTAATACTAACCCAGATTTTGACTGTGACTTGGGGAAATTTAGGTGGAAGCACTTTTACCCCTTCAAAGACTTTGATCCCCTAAGGATATCTGCTCTCGTGAAAACATACCTAAATTGGTGGGAGAATTTATCTTAGCCTAACTCAGCAACCTCAAAGTTAGGGATCATCTGTAAGATGATAACTGTGTAGATGCCTTCTCTAGCTGATGGATGGAGAGAGGCACTGTGACCAGATGATTTGCTCCATCTGCTACAGAGTGCAGGCTCAGAGCCATCTTAAACCCATGGAAGTCTGTGCAGGTGCTGAAAAGGCTCTCCCATTCCCTGCCCCTGCTGGCACACCTGCTTTCATGCTGGCAGCAACAGCGGAGGATTGGGTAGATGTCCAGGCTGAGGAATTGAACCAGCTAATAAACTCAAAAACAAACAAAATAAAATTTATTTTCAGCGAGACATAGTGAGATCTTTATTGGTGCAAGTGTGGCAATAGGTACCCTGACTGCTTGAACATGAGCATGAAGCCACAACCTGAAAGGGGCGAAGTCATCCTGTGAAAATGCCCAGTCACCCTTCCCATGGCTAGATTAGGGGAAATGAACCCTTCCCATGGCCCAGAGAGGTGGAAGAACTCTGTTCTTTGTTCTAGTAAAAACCACCACTAAATAAAAATAAAATCCTCCTCTCTAATGCCAGGTATGCCATTCAAACACACACAAATGTTCACAGAGCCTCAGTAGGGTGCCTGCAAAGCTAGGGGTAACTGTGCTTTAATAATGCAGCTGTAATTAGTTTTATTCCTGGTCTCTTTCATACAAAGACTGCTTACATATTCCCACTCTGTTCATCATTCTGCAGTCAAAACAACAAGGGGCAGCAGCACATCCCTAGGACAAAACCAGCCTCTAAACAGAAGTGGGAAAGGCATGGGGGAAAGCAGGTTGAGCGGGGAAAGAATCTGGGAAAACAACGCTCTCCTATAGTCTTCCAGGGTGACTCAGATGGGAACCTTTAAGCCTTCCTTCAAGCCATCACTTGACTTCTGTGCACCCACAAGATCTCAAATGAGCTGCGAGTGGCAGGGGTGTGGCTCAGAGCACACTCTGGTACTGCGCTGGGAGCAGGAGAGAGAGGAAAGCATCAGCTGCAGCTGCACCAGGCACCGTGGGGTGCTGCACACTGTGACTGCTGCTACTTGACCTTCCTTCCCATGGAAATGGATAAAAGGGAAGGACTGAAAGGAGCTCATATAACTTTATGAAATAATCAGATGAAGTGAGAACAGAGGGTAGGGAAGGAAGAATAAGGACATAAATGTGCACCACATTTCAAATCTTCAGGTGTAGCTACTGATTTAAGGTCACCACAGGGGATGCTAAGGCGAAAAATTTTAAAGGCTGGGTTTTCAAAGTATATTAAGCAACCTGTTTTCTGGGAAAAAAGAATGCTTTCAAAGGCATTGTCCAAACATTGTGCTATAATAACAAAAACATCAATGTCACTTCTGAAAGCAGAGGTTACAAATTGTTTTTTCCTTGCAAACTTTTTAAAAGCAATAAATACAGCACTAATCAGTGGGCATTCCTATTATTCTAGTATTCATTCACCAGAGAAAAGCACCTTTAAGGAAACCAAGCAGCTAAATACATATTTGTAGAAGACCAAGTCAAAGGTCCATATGTTTTAGTATTTGAAATGGTACTTCATTGCTCCCTGCAGAAACTGAAAATTCAGCAGTCTCCAAGCATCCACATCTTTTTGACACTGATCAAAAGCTCCTTTTTTGTCCTTGAAGTCTGACTGCTGAAACAGGTCCAATTGCTCGTGGATGTTGCATTGTGTTCTGGATTGTTTTTAGCTTTGATGTGGTATTTCCAGGAAATGGTTTCATGCTGATACACTAGATGACAATTCAATCACATATCCTTATCCTACCGAGCTAATCTTGTTTACTCACTCTTTTTTCTCCCGTGTTAACATGTGACAATTTCAGCAACTTTCATCTGTCCACCATGCCTTTGAACTACATGCTTCTGGAGCTGCTCTGTGCTCTTCTGCAGGCCTGCACTGGTGCCACTTGTACTCCACTTGTATATGGTTTTTTAGGATTTGCATAAACAGGGATGAGCAGTAAAATTAAGGATCTCTGATATATTAAGCTCCTCTCTGGGCAACCTGCTCCTTCCCTTGGGCACAGTCTAGTGTAGGACTTTAAAGGACTTTTAATCAATTAAGACAGATCTTCACATTTAAATGGATGAAGACCATTAGAATTTACCTAACTAATTCTGTTCTGTCTCTTCCTCTTTTGGGGCAGAAAGTCATAGGCTGTAACACCCCCAAATGACAGCTGGGATCTTTTGTCATTCTTTTAGGGCCAGGCTCATCTTTGACCTACATCCTACAGCTTACACTGGTAGGGTGTAAAGCTCTGCTTTATTTTCTAAGTGAGTTAGAAGTGGATGTGCAGCACATTTGCACTCCTCACAATGAACCACTACGGCAGACACCTCTAGCATCTGCAACATAAGCGTTTTCCATTTTGGGCAAAAGTGCAAGAGCTTTGCACAACGTTCCCTGCACTAGCCTTCAGGTTCACTGCTGATTGCAAAAACTGTATCACATTTGTCTCAGAACTTAGTCGTAGTCAGTCACTCAACACTAGACTATCAAGAGCCAATTAAAATATTGCTCTAGGCCTGGGAAATGAGGTGAGGTTGACAAGATAATAGGAGTGGAACAATTAGAGTTAATTAGCCCAGTGGGAAATGCATTCCCAGGCAGCTACTGGTGAGAGGCTGGGTTGGCAAGATAATGAGTCTAGACTGGATATACCAGAACAGGCAGAGCTTCATCTGCACAGAGAAGTGGCTGGCACAGGGCTTCTGACTCACCACCACAAACAACAGTAAATTCTGGGAGAATATCAGGCCCTACAGAGCCCTAGGGAGCTGGGACAGAGTGTGTGTGGCCATGCGTGTCCAGGTGTGGCTGAGGGTATATGTACACCAGAAGGGAGCACACAGAGCTGCACCAGCAACCACTGGTGGGAGAATCCAAACCTTAGTTTCACTAGTGAAAAGCTGACAAAGCAGGGAATTGGACTGGCAGGGGGGAAAAGCCACAAACACAACTCTACTGTAGTTCTTCAGCTAAGTAACTCAACTGCTAAGTGTTTCATCCATCTCCTTTTGTTATTTGATGGGAGGAGAAGCAGCCCTGAGGCACCAGCAATTATCCTTTTAGTGGCATTTCAATGGCAATATTCCCAGTTGCCAGAAGCTCTAATAAATAAAATGAAAATACATACTGCTAAATTAGAACACACCACTATAAACAACATTTTTCTCTTTGCTGGCCAAGTAAATAGCCTTTGTAAGGAGTTACTCTGCTGATTGTTATCTAGTCAGAAAAGAATCCTCTGCTTTTCTTCTATTTCAGAAGTAATGTCAGACCTTTTGTTTTAAGGCAAGCACGTCTGATGAATCAGCTAGGTTTGTTAATGCCATGCATGATCTTTTGAGCTCTGAATATTATTCCTGAGGAGAGGAGATTTCCTCTTACCTTTTCCTATGTGTCTCCTGGTGTTTTCTATAGTAGAATTGCGGTTTACATTTGAGAGCAGACCCAGGCAGAACCTGTTTTTGTTATTTGAAGGATCTGTAAATCCATCTATAAGGATACTTCGTGAGGAAGCCTGGAAAGTCTCCCCTACCCGGTTGTTGAGTTCATAGTACGCAACTGAGCACCAGTGTTGGGGTTCCTCATAACAAACTGGCCGAAAGTCTGTAGGAAATAAAGTTAAGCAGCTGCTCAGGTTTCAGCAATATTTTTTAAACAATCTTTCTCTGTTTTCTTTCATTCCCTCCCACTCCTAGCCCCCCATCTCTTCATCTAAACAGTCACTTTTGTCATGCCTTATCCCAATGGCAGCTTCCATTGCTTCTTGATTTTATGACAGAAGTCCCAAACACGCAAAAGGTTGGTGCATCAGCTTAACTCTAAGCCTCTGGGGAGCCCCACTTCTTCTTAAAAGTGGAAACTCCACTGCATTAAATCAAGCACAATGACACTCCTTGCTGAACTGGGCCCAAACTATACACTGAAAATAGTAAGGGATACATCTGCTCTGCACACCAGCAGGAGACAGGGATGACAGATGGGCTCAAAGCAAGTCAAAACTGAGCCAAGTTTTTGGTATTAGGCCTTCAGCCTAATACCAAACTCTGTAGTTCAGAAGTAATAAATCACTCCAATTTTTTGCACGCTTTCAGGCTTTCCGCTTCCACATGGGACTGTAAGCAGAAATGTCCGCAAGGTCATTTCTTTCGGATCTATCCCTGCCCAGGTTTTCTAAGTCAGAGACAGAGAAAGACTCAAAAATGTAACAGAATCTCCGAGCCTCATTTGTCCTACAGGAATTAGTAGGAAACTTTATCCTGCCTGCTCACCACAGGCATGTGAGCCCGCCTGCCCCCAGAGCACCTCTGTGCATAACCTCTAATAAACTTCCAACTAATATTCACTAGGATAGTGATCAGAGATGGTAAGCTATGATAAAGAGATTAAACTAGCTTGACAATTTATTTAAAAGTATTGGTGTCTGATAACTTGTTGTTATGTGGCCATTCTGTGTCCCCATCCATAATTAGCACTATCGCCTCACATTCCTTCTGCTCCAGCTCCATGCTGCATACACACTCCTCGCTGTTTCAGAAGGCTGGCAACATTTTGTTAATGCGCATGTGTGTGCAGTGTTCAGTCCTCGTTCTAGAAACGGCATTTCTTTAGGAACACAATATGATGGACTAAAAGAACAATGGTGATCTTTCCTTGGCACTAGCAGGAATCCAAAGCAAAAGCCAGCAGAGGAACTCCATTTCCCCTTCCTACTCTGCAGCAATGGGCTGTGAATGGTGGGGGCATCACCTGCCAGTACTGGCCCAAAGGTAGCAGAGGCTGTGCTGGAGAGGTCATTAAGTTGCTTTGAGGTGTGCAAGGAAGATCCCAGACCCTTCTTTGATCATCCATGCCTCTCCCACTAAAGAATTCCTAAAAGACGACAAAGAGTTTGGTCTTCTGCCAAAATCTCCTTGTACTCCACTAGAACATGTCCTTTCCTTTTCTAGCCAGCCAGTAATGTAACATTAATACAAAGATGGCAGTAAAAAGTCCCTACCATAAGGCTTTAAAGTACTTGAAACCCAGAGCTGAAGGTGATAAAGAAATGAGTTCTGATATTGATAATGCTTTTGTGTGTTATATTGCCTCACTAGCCTTGATTTGACATGTTTATCTTTACAATGTAGATAACAGTGTTTGCTTTCATTAACAGCTTTTTAACTGTAATAGTCCATGGATGCAAATACGGTCTAAACTCTGTAACTTTGCACATAAGTCATGGAAATCTTACATCAACCTATCCTTCTAGCTAATGGATGAGGCTAGCACATAGCCTTACTGCAAAACTGCCTGAAACTTAGGACTACAGATCACTAAACCTTCTTGTGCAAAACCCACATTTTTTCTTAATAGTTTTTATTTAAAGAATAGTACAAACGGTTATTTACTTTCAGCTTCTCCATCGGCAGATTTACCTCCATTGGGCAAAGACAGCACTAGTTGACTTTCAGCTATTGCATCCATTGACCGACCATTGTGGATTCCTGGAGGTTCTCTTGCATGGTAGGGTGGAGGGGGAGTTTCCACTATAGAAAGAAAGAAAAAAGAAAAGAGAAATAAAAGAAGACACCTAAGCCAGTATGTTGGTAAATTCCTCCTCTTTCTTCCTGGTGAATATTTTACTACTTCAGCATTGTTTGGCTAGAAAAGCACTGGAAACAGCATAAATCTGAATCTGATCTCCCTTCAGTCTCTAGATTAAGAACACTGCATGTTCAGGAAAGATGGGAGAGAAAAGCTGTCATGTTGGACATGGAGCTCTTGAAAGAGAGGGATGGTGACAACAGTGCCTCAGGCCTAGACCCGTGCCAAATCAAGTTCTCTGTTAACACCTGTTGTTACCCTAAGAAAGTCATGCAGTTTCATCCTTTAGTTTCAGACTTCTCTCTTTATTTTAAACTTGAGGAGGATGATTTAAGAGCAAAAGCTAACTTTATTTGATCCTCTGGGATAAAGCTCTCTTTCTTCATAATCTGTAAAAAAAGCCTATGGAAAGCTGTAGAAATCAGACTCGGCAAAACTCCCTCTAGACTTGTTCTTTTCTTCTCTATCCTACAAGGGAAGTCTGTCCCTCTCCTAGTTTGTTCAGTCTCCCATCAAAGAGCAATGGATGTAATGAAAATATTGGAAGGAAAAGTATCAACTCACAACTGCCCAGCTCCTGATTTGTTTCATTTACAGCAACATGAGCTAGAAAGCAGAAGATGACTCTATAGTGGGGATTCTCCAGAAAGGCTGGAGGGTCTAGAAAGCCAAATTAAAAAGGACCTCATTTTCATATTATAAAATGTCAACATTCACTACATGAGCATTAAAAGTGTATAGTTTTGTTCATTTGAACAGAAACTCAATGGGCTTATGTGCAACTTATAGCCATATACAAGCTTGCAGGGCCAAGGGCCTCTTTTAGAAGGGTTTAACTTGGTTCCAGGCTGAAATTCCCTCTTGTGTTTGGGGTCTGTTGGCTGGCCCTCAAAATGGAGCAACTTGACCTGGCGTGGATAACTGTGAACTGTCTCATGAGACAACCACTGAATCTTCCAAGGAATGTTATCCTATTCTATTTAAGCACTGTTCAGGACCTAAGAATTTCATACACTGAGTGATATTTCTAACACTTAGATGACACAACCCTCTCACAAAAAATAGTAAGACAAAATCAAGAAATAGTATAAGAGAAAACAAGTTAGGGAAAGGAATATAATCACAGAATTAAGTGGTTATAAGGATATTTTTGACATCTATGCCTAAGCTAGTCACATTTAGGTCTCCTTATACCCACTAAGGAAAAATAGGAACCTGTAAAAGATGCAATGAATCTTGTTCTAGGAGTGCCTGTTTTCCTCCACTAATTACAGGGAGAGCATAGGCAATTCCATGAGATGCAGAAATTTGCATTGTTGACATCTCTATCTGGTCACAGCAATCCCTCTCAAGGTTCTTGACCTAACTCCAGTTTGCTTTAGATAGCCTTCCATCTCTGATTGTTACACAGGCAAATTATGCTTATCAGTATGCCGTGTGCTGTGGTATACTGAAGCTCAGGCTGAGCCACTTCCATTATTAAGTAGCTTCACAAGGTCCCAAGTTCAGTTAAATGCCCGAGTCAGAGTCATTACACAGCTGGACTGGGCCTGATTTACCTGTCAGGACCAGCTCCACTGAACTCAGCTTGGTTACACAGAGGTGAAAGAAAAAGTATTGGAGAAGACAAACAAGTCTTACTACTTGATGAAATGTTTCAGTGTTGCTAAATATGATTTAATCAAAAATACAGATCTAGAGAAGAAATGAATGAAGGCATATTCAATGAATGAAGAGGGAAGGAAGAACATCACACTGTGTTGAAAGCATTCAGCTTAAAAGGAAGTTCAAATGCTACAAACACCTTGTAAAATAAACACCTTTCTTGCACTTAAAATGAAATAGGCACATCATTAAGGACCTGAATTTAAATGCTTCATAGTTGAGGCACTAAAATCTTAAATTACGAGATTCTGACCTGAATTCATCTTTGTGAAAAAGCTGACATAACTGAAACTATTTGAAAGTTAAAGTGCTGAAGTGCATCTGAACCATGTTTTGATATTAAAACTAGCTCTCAGCCATGTTGCATTAACAGCAAAAGCACAGTTAAATTTTCAGGTAATTAGAGCTGTACTAAGTCAGGAGTTCACAACACAAACAATCTGAGTGACATAAGCCTGCTAATCCCAGAACTGTGGAACATGCTCCAAAGTCATAGGAACTTGCCTGGTGACGTCTCCAAGTGTTGGGCGAGATTGTTAAACACCTTAACTTCCTGAAATGTATACAGTCGATGGGATCACCATACACTTAAAAAAATTTCTGCACACCAATTTCCCCACATTATCCTGTCTCTTGATGGAGTTTCTAAAGGTTCCTACCCTGACCATCTTAGGTCCCTAACTTAGGTCTTGCAAGTACTCTTTTCCGTGAATTGTACCAGAAGCTTGGATGGGCAGCTTTGGACAGAAGGTGGCCTGGCATACCTGCTTCTCTCCTCAATTCTTCCCCCACAGTAATCATGAAATCTCACCCAGGTACTTCTAGGAGTGGGATGACTACAGTTCTTAATCTCTTGAGCATGTGAGAAGGACTGAGAGACAATACACAAGAGACAGTCACAAGAAACCACATTCCAAGTCCATTCTGTCCAACAGTTCTATCTGTAGCTACAGCCTGGGGGGAGCACAGAATTGTCACCTGAACCCAGGCCCTGGCAGGAACCTCAAATGCCTCAATCAGGCTGTGTAAAAGCTCATTCTTACCCGTGAGCTGATAGGGACTTCCCGGTCCAGAAGAGCTTTCTGGTGAGTTGGGGTAGCTGATGCTGTTAGGCGACTGGGAGAACATGTGGCTGGGGGATGATGGAAAAGGGGTACATGGAGGATGCTGGAAAGAATCAGGATAGGTGGCATTGTGTGGCATCAGTGGCTCGCTGTGCAGAGAAGTGTTTCGAAACTTGGCGAGGAGGCTGAGGTGAGGGTTAAACTCGCTGTGTCTTGGAACAAGTACAGGAGGTAGGACTGAAAACAAACAACAGCAGAAAAGACGGTTGAAACTGTATTCATGAAAGTGTATCTCGGTGTAAGTTAAAAAGAGGCATATTCCATGCTGCTCAAATATTGCTGTCTGCATATGAGTCACTGAAGAGCAACAAACCTGTCCAAACCCAAGAATCAAAAGTTGAATTCTTGGACATTTTTCTCCAGATCTGCAGCTGGTTGCAGCAGTTCCACATGCAAACATGGATTATTGACTTGCGCAAGGTACCATAAAATTCACAGGTATGGCATGCAGAAATTCAGGCGGTACATCTCTCTCTTTCAAAATTACCTATTCCTTCCTTCTTCAAAGACTGAACATGTCAAGAGTTTTCTAAATGTTATCACCAGGATGTGCCAAATTCACAGCCAAGTTTAATAACAATTAAGAGTGCTCTGCAATACACTGCATGGTTTACCACCAGTGTGTTACAGATGGCAAAAGGAAGTACAGACCTGAAGTCAGACACCAGATTTAAAATGTTATCAGGTACTTGAAAATGCTTCCAGACAGACAGTGGGATCTTTAAAAGGAAATGTAAATGGCAATTCAAACATTGCAGCAACTCCAATTTAACTCTTGCAATATAGTTAGAAAAGATCTAGCATAAGAAGGCATATGTCAGTGGTTGGTATTTAAGACATGAAAAATGCAGGTCAGAAAACTGAAATCCAAATTAACCCATGTAAAAATTAGTCTAGTAAAAGATACCGCCTCTCCACAAACTCTCTTCACTTTCACCTCACACTGTCAGTGCTGTTAACACATTGCCCCTCTGAGAAACCCAAAGTTGACCCAAATTATTTGGATTCTGACAGATGAGGAGCAAGAGTAGAATTAAGAGTCAAAACACTTTGAAAATCCTGACTAGTGAGATACCAATGAAGATGCAGTCCCTAGGCTGGAACATAAAGAGGCTTACTGAAAAATTTTGCATATGAGAATTCAACCTGAGGCTTTAACTGTGTCCTCCATAGTCCTTGATGGGGAGAACAGCACTTACAATTGGTGATTCCTGTACCCTAAGATCTCTCTACTAGTTACTAGCTCACATAGTGCCTAATTACCTTAGTTAAGGCTTTCAACACAGGTAGGGAGAATGAATTCCCAGTTGGTACTGTGCAGATCTAAAAGCCACCAAAGAAGAGAAGGAGGCAATTTGAGTAATTGTGAGAAGGATGAATTGTCCCAGCATCAGGGACAATTCAGCAGGCTTATATTGACTGACCTAGTGTCCAGAGTTCCTCTGGCCTGAAACCCAGCAGCACATCATCTTCCAGTCTATCCTTACTAGTTTATGGAAACAAATAACCATGTGCACTCCTGGTTTTAAATGTTGATGGGAATATACAGTTTGAACGTGTTTTAACATATGGCTTGGGCCCAAAAGCTCTGTCTAGGTAAGGCAAATTCTTTTTAGGTAGGTTAGCAAACAACTTTTAATTACAGCAAACTCTCATTTATCCAGCTTAATGAAAGAGTGGAATAATTGCTATAAAGCAAATAATGTACAGATAATGCAAAATATGTACATGAGAAGAGGCTGCAGGGACTCTCCTTGGAGTGCACATCAGTTGCTCAGAGAGCTGGGGCATTTACAGTGCCTGGTACCAACAATGGGTTTACAGCTTCTTGCTCAATGTAGCCCTAAGCTGCATTAGGGGCAGGGTTAAACCACATGTCTGCCCACCCACTGGAATATACCATCTGGGAATTTGCTAGTCACCCATGACCTGAAGAACTGAGCCCTAAAACTATGCAAAAGTTTGGACTGATGGCAGGGAGTTCACGGCAGAAAGTAACTTCTTACCTGCCTGGAAACACAGGCACTGGGATACCTGTTAAGACACCACACGTATAAACTTCTCTGGCCCAATGCATTGATTGCTAATTAGCCTCTGGCCAGGACAAGGATGATGCACTGGAGACTAATTTCTTTCCTTCTGCCTCTCATATGCCCATATTTGTGGCACAAAGATTCTGCTGCCACTTTCTTAAGTCCTTTGGTAGAGAAAGGTATTTCTTCTTCTTTACTGTTTTTTTAGCTTTAGACTTCCAGGTAGGACTCATACAGGCAGTGCAAGTACTCACATCTGACATGCACTGCCCAGTCCCCTGTGGATCTCTTCATAGCCCTTGGAGAGAAATAAACTTTTTTACTGCTATATATTGGGACAAGACCAGTACCATCACTGCAGATGTGGTTTTGGTGAGCTGTATTCCTCCCACCCCATGCTCCTGTGAACAGCTCCAGGATGAGAGCTGTTGCTGCTTCTGGATTTTTCCTTTGCTGCTTCTGGAGTTTTCCTCAGTAGCTCCATGAAACTGGTATGATGCTTGTCAGGTCTGCTGCTGATCAGCCAGCTCTGACCAGCAGCCTTCGAAAATGAGGAGCTGGTGATCCCTTTGCACCCAGCAGAGGCACTGAGCAAGGAACAGCTGGGTGCAGCAGCATCATGCAGTGTTGAGAGGCTGATGCCTCACTGTGGGTACCACAGCTAAAGGAGCTGCTTCCTTCAGCCCTGTGAGAACTCAGCTCCTCTAAATGAAAGCTGAGAATCTGGATATGTGAACAGTGCTTACCAGGGAAAGCCTTTGATTTGCCTTGAGTGAGTCAGCAAGAAGAATTTTCAAGCCTTGAACTCCTTCCCAGCTCTGACCATGGCACTCCTAATTTCTGCTCTGCTGTACAGTTTTTGCCACCTGACTCACTCTTTCCACTGACTGTTCTGTGATTGCTTAGAGGGCTAAAGCCTCTGTGGTTGTGAGGCATTCAGGGATTTTCTTGTTTGTGGCTAAGAGTATCCCTGAGGCCCTCATTCTCCTTGTTCTTTTGGTAACATGTCACTCTCCAGGGCTCAACCACTCTGAAGGAAGTGGGACCAGAGGCATAAAACTGAGTAACTGAGTGTGTTGGGACCTGTCTGTCCTCATAAATTACTTGCATTTTCTCCACTCATTTGGGTCTTTTTCTTCTACCTGCTATTGTCCACCAAGAGCCAGAGGCGGATCCTTCCTTCTCTGCATGCTCAAGTGTTGATGATCTTTGTTCAACTGAAGACAAATATGGTCGTGTCCTGAGTCCTGCCACTGTCTTTCATGCACAAGGCTTTCTCCTGTTCCCTGTAGCTTCAACAGCCCTTGCTGAGAACCTGGCTGTGCCCACAGCCTGTGACTTCAGATGCTAGCCAGCAAACTTCTCTGCCTCAGTTTAATTTCAGGTATAACATCCACACTAGATTCCTCACACATCAGTCCACTTCTGCATAGTTCGCCACTTTTGGAGACCTACCTTCTGTTGAGATCCATTTATGCCCTGTGCCCATGACCACTCCCAAACACATGGCCAACAGTGAGGCCATCAGGTGGTCTTCTACCTGGGAGGCTATCACATCTTAGTCCCACTCAGGCTTGATGAAAGCAGTTAGTCTAAGTCAAAAATCCTCCTGTCTAGAGCAATGGTGCACCCTCAGATTTGCAATACCTACATATGAATGATCTCACTTAAAAATAATAGGGTACATTTTCAGGCAGCTTCTTCTGACAACAAACCATTCATACTTCTGAGAACCTCTTCGAAGGCAACAATGAAGGGGGAAGCAGAGCATTACCAACATACCTATCTCCTTCAGGCTAGGTGGCCTAACTCCTCTCTTCAGTGGGATGTTGCACACATAGAGGAAATATTTTCTGCTTTTTTTCTAAATGGCACCTGCTATTCAGCAGACCTGAGAAGAAATCTGCCGGGGATACTTGTAGCAGCAATAAAAGCCATGTGTAGTCTGTGCAGTATCAGTAGCAGAGCCTAAAATGGGACTGGGCAGCCTGAGGACACAGCAGAGGTAATGAAATCCCTGAATCTCTGACCAGAGTCCAAAGCTGCACTCTAGTAACAGAGGTCTAAGGATTTGCCAGGCCATCAAAGAAAGGATGAGGCCCTCGCATCTTTGACACAACTCATTCGTTCTGGATCAAAGTTAATGGCTCTGGTCATAGAGTGGTTGACTCAGCAAGAAAGACTGCAGTGAGAGAAAATGATCCCTGAAAGGATGGACACTTGTATGAAAATAATACTGGTATGTGGATTATAAAAAAATGCAGTGTTGACTTATTCCATGGGTGGATTCTTTAGCTCCAGAGGATGAGACTCACAGAATCTCATATAAGCCTAAGATCAGCAATAGCCAAGATGCCGATGATTTCCTGCAGTTACCAGCATGTGAATCAACCACTTCCAGCCTTTTCTGTGGTGATCTCACTGCTACTGCTTTCTCATGAAGCTCATTTGTTCTCTTGCCTTGCCAACATCTCCTTGCAGCCCTGCCTTCTAACTGGAGCTGCATTGCACCACTTGCAGTGGTGAAAGTTCTCTCTCCTGCTGCTGCCCCCGCACACCTGAGTGGGTTGCACTCTCTCCATAACTATACAGATATAACTGTGAGCTTCAGCTTCTAAGTTTCCCTGTAAGAAGAATGGTAGGGGTGAATGTAACAGCCTGAGAGCAATTCCTGGGTCCTGTGGAGAACTTGCATAGCACAACTTGCATCCTCTCAGCTGCACTCACTTTCACCTCCAAAAGAAGGTGGCCAAGTCCAGCGTGCCCAAAGTCCCTCCTGTGGGCTGTCTCTGCACTCTGAGAGCTGCTGGTACACGAGTCCACATGGGTCAAAGCTGTTCCTGGGATCATGCTACCAATTCAGCAGTACCCAGCCCTGCACCTTGTCCACTTCTACTTTACTAGCAGAGATACTGCCAGTCTGCTGCACAGACAAACAGTAGAGGCATGTTCACAGCTGAAAGCTTCTGAGTTTCAGGATCAGAACAACAAGCTTTGGCAGCCATTTAGCAGCTGTTGGTCTATTCCATTAGTAGTGTTTGTTAGCTGGCACTGAACAGATGAGAAAACCAGGGTTGAAATCAGCACTGTGCAGTGCTGTCAGCTACTGCACTGAGGAGACTCCATTAACTGCGCCAAAGTTACACCAGAAGAAATGAGAAGAGACTAAAGACTGCAGCCTACAAATAAAGAAGTGTAATAGACACAAAATGGGATATTTTATGCGCATCTTTTCTTAAATTATTGAAGAGTTTACTTTAGCAAGGTATGAAATCAGCTCTTTCCACTGAAAACTGTTGACAACAAGCATCACTCAGTGTAGCTGTAAAATTTAAAAGCTGTGACAATGTTCACAGCAGTTCGGATGCAACTTCACAGTGACAGCTCTGCTGCACTGGAAGGATTATCAGAAGAGGAAGCAGCCCCTGTTGCTTAACAAATGTTAACAAATGTCTTTCCCTTATTCCATCTGTGTGAAAAGAAACATCCCAGAGTTCACTTATCTGATCCTAATGTCACCTCAGACTAAAGTTCATGCCAGACAAGGAGTAATCTCAGAATAATAAGTATACACTTACCAACTGTATCCATTAGTAAATTAAATTACTATGATTTTTGGCAGCAAGGGAGAGCTAGGTTAGACATTAGAAATCATTTTGAACTAAAAGAATAGCAAAGCAATAGATTCACTTGCCTGGGGAGGTTGTAGAGCCTTTATCACATGGGATTTTTAGAGCTCATTAGGAAAAGGTCTATCAGGAATGTACCTGGTAATTTGGTTTGGTTTGGGAGTCTGGGCAGAGGAAAACAGGATGACTGCTCAAGACCTTTGCCAGCCCTGCTTTCTAAGATCCCTATAGAAGTCAACACTGAACACTACAATTTTTTAACAGCTATTTCATTGACATAAAGCCCAATTAAATGACCTTTCAGTGATGTCATAAGTTTTTAGTGCAGTCCAAAGAGGAGTAACAGTGGAAAACTTCAAAGTTTTATGGGAATTGGATGGATTTATTTCACCTAAACTCTCCATTTAGGTAAGTAAATCCCACTTAAGGCAGCCCACCAGGCACTTTAGGAAGAATCAACTGACATGCTTCCATATTCACTGCAAAATATGCCATCTTAATGCAACTCTTATATTTAAAGAGAGAGCTAGTGTTTCCTGGGGGCTGATGAGTCAATTGTTGGTTTTCAATGAGACATAAATCTCATCATGGTGGTAAGGCCAGGCTGGTGGCCAGACTTCATGCAAATGGCCACCAGTTCACACAGGGAGTATTCAGCACCCACGTCCATGGAGAGGAAGCTGCTTTCAGCACCTTGGACAAGATCCGGGTGCCCTGAGGGGTCCAACGGGATGCAGACCCCACCGGGAGAGGGGCTCCTTACTCCCTCCTTAGTCCTGGCTGCCAGACCTATGATACCACCAGGCAGGATAAGACCCTTCCATCAGGTGGAGCCTGCCTTTTCACATTTCAGAGCACAACTGTAGGATGCACCAGGACTAGACCTGCCAGAGCAAGAGCTAACACAGAGATGGGAATCATTTGCAGATGACATAGTTACCTGGGGTTTCCACCCGCCGGTAATGGTAGGGGTTGATGCACACTTCTTTCTGTTTTGAGCCAAAAGGGAACTCACAACATTCCAGTGGTTTCAGCTCGTGGTGAGATTGTAAATCAGGCCAGCGCCACACTCTGCAATATATGACATGGGGAAGCCCCTTGCGGTGAGACACCTGCAGCCGCCCATCCAAGGAACGTGGGATCGTGACACATTTACTGGGCTGACCCGGGCAGCTCAGAGCCCTCTCCAGTTCTTCCATGGCTCCTTTCTTCTTCTTTAACTTCTTCACCAAGGAATCAACAGCTTTTTCTGCCCACTTTTCTTCTTCATCTCCTTGTTTCCAGCCCAGCAGCCTTTTCACTGCAGGGCTGGTGAAGGAGAACAAGGAGCTGATAGGGGTGCTGGAGTGCATAAGAAGCTGAGATTACGCACGAGCGTCAACGGAAGCACAAACCGCTTTCCTGCCTTGCGAGGCCTGCACCGAGTTTCCACGCTATTGTGATGGACACTTCCTTCAAGGAAAGGTTCTTCCACACATACGTTTTTGTAGTCTTAGGCACTGGCTGCAAGTAGTCCAACAGGGTGGGTGTCAGAACTTTCCAAACATCAAGAAACTGCTGATGAAGCCTGGAACAGCAACACAATACAAAGTTAGGCTTCACACACTATTCCCATTGTTCCCTCAATAAAATATTTTGAAAGAGAAATTACTCAAAATGTGTAGTTAATTTTCAGTGGTTTTCTGTTTGTTTTTCGACATTTATTTTGGGCTCAAGCCTCTCCTCCCCACTACCCTCCCGAATCATTTTAGAGTTGGACCATGCAAATTGTTAGGCATCCAGTCACTTCAAGATGTGTTTAGAGTTTAATGCAGCAGGCAAATGGTTGCAGGACTAATGTTTTTTTTAGCACAAAAGAAAATTTACCCTCTTTTATATATGCTGGTAGCTGTAGGTTCAGCTCAAGCATCTTCTACGAAAATTAATCTGTAATATCAAATTTTATGGAAGCAATGAGTAGAATACTGCTCTGATTTCAGCTCCCTCTCTGCCACTCCAATCTCACTGTACTATCAAGAGTTGCACAGTATTAACTGGAAAATTAATTTAAAATTAAACTACTTGCAGATTTTATTTAAGGCCTTTGAAAGATCTACTAGTAGTCTGTAAACTTATTTATATTTTCTCACATGGAAGAGAAAAACCTTTTTTGCCTATACAGTCCATTTCTCTCTCTTCAACAGTTCACAGCTTTCTGGATCCAAATCACAGACTTTTGGACATGGTCTGTGCTGGATGGATACTGAGTTATTTTTGCTAGGAGTTGCTACATCTGATGAAGTCCAACAGAAGGAGTTTAGTTCTTGAGGGCTTTTCCTTTTTTTTCTTCATATAACTGGAGCCAGCCTAATTTTAGCTGAAAATTACATATTTCCACTGACTGGAACTCTGAGGAAAGACGTCCTCGTACATCAAGCTATTTACTGCTTTAAATATACTTCATGAACCCCCTGTGCATGGCAAGTCCAAAGGTCTGAACTACACAGAGGGCACTTAAAAAAGGAGATGGGGGCAGCTTCCAAATGGATGCCTCTAGAAAAGCAGCTCCATGACTGCCCTAGTCCACCCTTGTGGACCTTTTTGCCCCCACCAATGAAGGCCACTTACATTCAGCCACTGAGGAGACAGATGTTGCCTGGCATTGGGAGTGGCAGAGCTTCACAAACTGCATTTTTGTGCAATTTCCTTAAATGTACAGATCTTGTAAGAGTTCAAAGGGCACCTGGTGGCACCGTGTGCAGGTGCAGGTACAACTCAGTGAGACAAGAGGCCAATCCCAAAGACTGGTTCCTTGGCATACTCGGATACCCTCAGTGCCACACAGCTCTGGAGCATGCTGCAGAGTGAGCACGCACAGCCCAGGGCAGCATGGCCTCTCAGACAGGCTGAGATGTTTATTGAGGACCAAGGACTGCCTAGAGCTGTTTTTCTCCCAGCTCTCCTGGTTTTTTTTCATGCCCATCCCTGTGCCCCACTGCATTACCCTTTGAGATGCCCATCACCCTGAGAAATGCAGATACATAGAAACATAAACAAGCTTTTTCCCTTCCTCCACAACAGCAGCAATGATAGGGGAAGGGGCTCAAAGTCCCAAAAGCACTGCACTAGGAAGATGGAAGCACTTGGCCCCACAGAAGAGAAAGCATGAAAGCAACACTTTGGCAGCAGCAGCTGCTATTCCCCAAGATTTACATATTCCAAGCGCCATGAAAATACGCAGAGGAACTACAAAACTGGAAGGCAGAACAGGCACACCTCGCTTCAGGCACCCACCGCAGCACTGAGCTCTGGCTTACACAATTTCTTCATTATCAATCTATGCGTGGGTCCATTTGTCCTCAGCTGTCAAGAGAGGCTCTTGACAGAGCATGGCAGAAACCTCCTTGCTTGTGCCCTTCACCAATCAAAGCTCAATTCCACAGAACAGCCCAAACCTGTCCCACCATATGAAGAGAAACTTCAGACTCCAGATTTTTTCCCTGCTCTGTATCAGTAGAAGTCCAGTTACCTGGAGTATTTAACTGGATAGTTACTAATTCCTCTAGACAAAACCAAAGTCTATTCCAAACAAACAAGCGAGAATGAAGTAAAATCAGAGTGATTTATCATAGCAAAACACCCCTCAATCTGTTTGTGAAACATAATGTGGATAAAATCTAAGCAGGCAGGCTCCAGCTTTTGCAGGGGCAGGCTCAGCCTACAGAGCCCAGCACCAGCCCCATCCAGACATCCTGTGCAGTGGAGGTGTCTGTCCCTCGCTGCCGTGGTGAGAACTTGTGGAGAATCCACCACCACACTGCTGTCATTGCCTGGAAGCACCAAACCCCATCCTCACATGAGAAAATAAAACAATGCTGGGATCACTGTGGATCAACCCTGAAAGCAACAGCAGGAAGCAAGGAAAGCCTGGGATGAAAGCCCACTGGACCAGTAGCAATGTAGAAGTCTCTACTCTAGGCTGAGAGGGAAAATGGCTCACTTCTTATCTGAGAGGGTCTCCTGGGCATTGGCATGCGTAAACAACTGCTCCTGATAACTTAATGCAACATTACAATCATCAGATGTGAAAACACACATGTTCACATTAAAGTATTGTCCCAAGATTTTCTTTTCCATTTTGACCAAGGTTTTAAATAAACACATTAATCTCGTTCAGTCAAATTAAATAACTCAACAATGACATCAGTATGAGCCTGAGCACTATTGTTGCTAGTGGGAGAGTCGCCAAGACTATGTGTATAAAAGCAAAAGCTGTGCTTTGCAGACCATGTGATGTAGTCTCAGATAAGTACGTTGCACAACTTCCTACTGCGCTCTCCCCAGTTTCTTCTAAAGTCTTTTTTCCCCCAAATTCAACTGACATATAAAATATAAATGGTATTAAATAAACTAAACAGCTTTCAAATAATATTATCAGAACATCCTAGTTTAATGTTACTAAATTACATAATACTGCACACTGTTCAGCAGACTAAGCCCTGTGTTGCTACGCTTAGATTCTCCATGGGGAAACAGCGAGGCAGCCACTCTGCTCCAGGGCTGCAGCCACAGAGATGTCAATCCACAATTTCATTTTAACAGTCTTTCAGGACAGTGGTTGTTTAAGCTGTATGCCTTTGGCAACAGGCAACTTGCCTACCCAACTGGAAACTTCCAATGCTGAAATGTTTCAAACCCACACTCGATGTATTTTCTGTGCTGATGATCCATTGTGTTTCCTGATGCTCGATGCAGTTTAGAGTGGCAGTGGGAAGGGAAGCGTTACAGTTTTGATCCATACTCCCAATACATGTCCATCACATGATGATGGAAGTTCTGGTCTGTTCACCTCTGTCTCCCCCAGTGACAACATGATGTGCTGTTGTGAGGAGGAGTCAGGCATCATCCAGGATACAACCTTAACACAATTCCCTCCTCTGGGACTACAAGGAAGGCTTTGTCTATCTGTCAGCTAAGTGACTGGTCAACACTAAACACGGTCAGTCTTCCATGCTGTAAATCTTTATTCCATTACTGAGTTTAGCTTAAGGTCTGAAGCTTGATTTAGGGAAGAGGCAGAAGACATATGGGACGTGAGCATGGACCCATCCTTTTGTTTCTGTGGCCTGCAGAAGAAGGTGGGACTGGAAACATGCCAGCCCAGTTCACTGGCTCCATTCTCTCTAGGTATAGGGTTGTCTACTACAACCCTATGTTGCTGTGGCACAACAGAGGCGGGAAACATCTCTGGGCACAAGAACTTGATTACTTATAGCATGTTATTACCACAGCATCTGAAATGGCTTTGGTCTGTGCCAGCAGCACTCCCCCAAAGCACTCTTGTGCATAGTTCAAGAGTTCGGAGGGAGCACGGGCCACTCCTAATAACAAGTCAGCGTAGATCCACCACATTTTGGAGGGTGAGACAGCCATTGCACAGAAGTAAGCCTCAAGGCCAAGAACAGCATAAGGCATGTTTAATTTATCAGTATAGAAGCAGTCTTTCAGTAGAATTTACTTGGCCACAGAAACACATCCAAATTTTAACATCCATATCTGACCTACTCATCCTCAAGTTCCTAAATACGTATTTGAGAAAAATATGTGTGTACATGGCATGGACAATTCCACCTAAAGGTAAATATCTAGAAAAAAGAAAAAAAGGCAAAATTAGGCACTGCATACAGCCAATGCCATGTGAGATGAGGCACCTCAAGTCTGAATGACTGTAAGGCTAAGAGCCAGCAACATGGACATGAAGTGGAAGGGACTAGGATATTTTCTTCTACTCCTATGCCCATTTTTCATCTTCCAGTGTAGAAACAGCCTGTAGGTTCTCAGGTCAACAGGAGAAATATGTTGCTCCAGGAGCTTCACTTCAGTAACTTCTACAGTGCTACTAAAGAGCCTGACATACCAAGAGCAGAGAAAAGCCCACCATAATTGTGGGCTTACCATCTCCTAACCAGACCCAGATCCTGCTGAAGTCAATAAGAGAGGCTCCAGAGCTCATGGAAATTAAACATGCCCTCCTCTGTATCTCAAGTGCCAACATGCCGACACCTCCACCATGGAAAGATTTTGTGAAGTTTAGATTTCACTTAATGTAAAAAAGATCGACTATGTCAGGGAAGAGTCTCATCACACCTCAGCAGAATGCCTGTGCAGTCCAACACGCTGATTAAGTTCCTTCTAATTCAGTTGCCATAGAATCACAGAATCATAGAATATCCTGAGTTGAAAGGGACCCACCAGGGTCATCAAAGCCAACTCCTGGCCCTGCACAGGAAATCCCAAGAGTCACACCATGTGCCTGAGAGCAGTGTCCAAACACTTCTTGAACTCTGTCAGGCTGGTGCTGTGACCACTTCCTTGGGGAGCCTCTTCCAGTGCCCAACCACCCTCTAGGTGAAGAAACTTTTCCTGATATCCAGCCTATCCCTCCCCTGACACAGCTTCATACCATTCCCTCAGGCTGGGGGAATTTCTCTCCCATAGGCACAGCAGGGAAATTGTACCTGCCCCTGTTAAATTGCACTCTAAGTTTTCTGCAGAAGCCAAAAAGGAAAACTGCATGGATGCTAATGAAAACAGACTTAAAACACCACTGTGTAAAAGCAAAATGTCCAGCCTCCCTCAAAAGTGTGTCTGTGTATGTGTGTGTAAGCATAGGTGTGTGCAGATGTGTGTGCGCTCCTGGTCTTGGAATAAATCTTCAAGGTGCTGCCTCCACTCGGGGACTTGCCTGGGCAAACTGCACTGTGAGAGGCACGGCTATCTGTCTTGAGAATGCCTGACATCATCAGTCTCAGTGTCACTGAAACAGCTAAGTAAGGCCACAGAGGGAGATTTCTCAGAGGGTTGTCTAGACATAAGCTGTGCAGTTCTTGGAGATGCATGTGGCTGGAAAACAGAGCAGTGAGACAATTATAGCTGGAAGTCTGACACTCGGCGACTAAATCACAACAGTACTGGAAGAAAGAAAACTGTTTCAGTCGATCAGTGTGAAGAGGAATGCTGTGAACATGCTCTTGGTTAGTTATTTTTACCTAGCACTGATTCGGTTACTTCTACCTACTAGGAAAGAGAGAAGCATGAGAGTTCTCTTATATCAACTGATTCTTGGTGTGTTTTCAAATGTGCCCAGCTGGCAGCAGCCAGCACTCACCCAGGGCTGGCAAAGAACCTCCTGGGTCACATCATCACTGACACTTGCTATGGGGATTTTCCACACATCAGCAGAGAAAATGACATTAAAACAAACAAACAAACAAACAAACGAATGAACAAGCAAACAAACAAAAGTGTGTACAAATACTTGGGCCTCGAATAAATGATGAACCTCACCAGCCTTGCCTTGGGCCTCATGCACCAAGCTTTTTTGGTTTTTTTGCCTGCACAGCAACTTGGAGCTGGGCAGGAGAGGTTTCACAGGTACACCCATTCCAGAAGAGCAGTGTAAAAGCACACACCTGAGCTGCACAGTCCAGTAATCAGCTCATGGCTCAGGAACAGGGGCTACGTATTATTTTTGAAGCATGTAAATCACTTGTTCCACTCATGGCACCCTCAACATCACTTGGGCTCCCCCAGGACTTCTTGTTGTGCTTGGGACCCGCCAGACAAGCGTGCTTTTATGAATTTATCTGAGGCCGCTGTCTTTCACACCCAAGAAAATACAGTGAATGAATTATTTACAATGTTACCAACTTCTTCCACAACCACGAAACCTAACACCTAGGGTTTTAATTTAATAAAATGTAAAGAAGGTTGTTCTTTTTTGTTTTTTTTAATTAAGAAATTAAATTTCTTCCCAGTTTGACCCTGTACTGCTCCAACTAAAAACAGATGCAATGACAGGAGGTAGAGTGTTTGAGGTTCAGTTTACCCATCTTTCACACAGCCCTGGCAACATCTCATTATTTATTCCTATAAGCTTGAATGAATAATGCAAGCTTCTGAAAATAATTTCTTTGAGTATTTTTCAAGTTTTTTCTGAAAACCTTTCTACAATGAACGTTATGTGAAGGCATCAATATCAAAGAGCAAATCTCACAGCACCTCATGCTTTTCCAGCCACCCGTTCACCCTGTGGAGGCTTCACCTGAACTCATTGCTTCCCAAATAAAGTAAGAATAAAATCTGATGCTAGTGCCTAAAAATTTGTGACATCCAAACAATTTTCCTGAGCTTGTGTAACCACTCAAGCATTATCTCATCTATTCAGCATCTTTTAGCTTCTCTTGTCAGGAATAACACCTTTTTATTTGATATAAAGAAGGATAGATTTAAAGATAGATATAGAAGCTGCACACTTTAACACAGCTACATGCACTTCCATAGGCCAAACACTCGTGGAAGTGTTTCAGAGGCATAAATTCTGTCACAAAAGAAAATTAAGTACCCAGGTCATGTTTGGTATGCCCATGATGCCTGGTTAGGAAGGGATGTACCAATTCCTGCTGTGGGACTGCTCGGGATGAGCACATTGATAGATGCTTCAACAAAGCTTTGTTAGTGTGACATAAGATGGGGAGAACAGAGGTGCATGGACATGGTAACAGCACCCCCACATGCAAAGGCTGTTGCAGACAGGATAGGGCCAATCTATCTTTCATGTCCACTTGAAGAATCAGGGAGAGCATACGAGTAGGATAGATACGTGTTGGGATAGCTGCTGCTGGAAGTCTGTGAGTGCATTTTACACAGCTTGCTTCAAGAATAACTGTGCTGGCCTAGGGGAGGAAGAAGGGACTAGAAAACCCCTTGAGATGAGCCCTTAGTACCCTACATCTCCTACTACAACCAAGCAGAAGGGCCCCTCTCTTCAGGTGTAGCACTGGGCTAGCACGGCTACACTGGCTTTGGTCCCTGGGCTACTTGCATCCAGCTGCTGAGGACAGCAACCTAAACCAGAGGGGCTGGATGTTCCCACCAATTCTTGCCTTTGAAAATCTCACACAATATCTGAAAGCACCCCAGAAAATTACCACAACCAAAGTCTATGTAAAAATATTAAACTACACTGATTTATCACTATGACCTCTCTCTGACTGTACTTCCTTCCTCGGTATTAATTTTTAAAGGAAAACAGTGACTGTGATGTTTATAAGGACTGAACTGCACTGTTCCCTGTCTGTTTCTGAGATGCAATCCCACGGGGACACATCCTCTTCTCTGCCTCACACCCTGCTCCCTGCAGGCAGGAAGAAGACCCATTCACCCAGCCCCTGCCTTAACCCTTCCTGTGGCTGCCTCGCTCAGACTCAGACCGGCACCTGCAAGGAAGAGCCCCTCTCTCAGCTGCTTTCCCCCAGCAGAGCGGAAGGCTAAGGAGCACTCATGCCATGGAAGAGCTCTGAGGATGTATCTGTGGGACAAGGCAGGAGGCAGTGGGGTGATGAGGAGGTGCATCACCCTGCCCTAGGAAGCCAAAATGTCTTCTCATGGCTCCGGCTGTACCCATTTTACAGCCAGTTGGTCCCACATTCCTCACATACCCACCATTCCCAGAGAAACTGTAGCAAAGCCCATTGGTGTTTCTAAAAATAGAACAGTTAGAAATAAGCAAAAAATGGAATCCCTGCTTTTAAAATAAAAACTGACTCGTCAGGAATTTCAGCTTCAATGCTGGTCTAAAGTTTATGCCCACACTAATCAGACCCTGTAGTGCTCGTTATCAATCACTGGCATTCTTGGAGTCATTCCCAAATACCCATTTTAGGAAAAGGATGTGCTTAGATTTAGATGTGAAGAATGTTGTGAATAAGGATATTACTAAAGAACAATCACTTCACCAAGGATGTGGCACTCTAGTGTGATGGGAACCTATTCTGAAAATTTAGTGTCTTAAGTTGTTAGAAGAGAATATACTTTTGGAGACCTGGTTTGTGCCTTTACAGTGCACACGAGGAAAAAAGATAAAGCAAATGTTCTCCTCATATTGTATGGTAGCACATCCCACCTCAGAGAGGTCTGCCTGAAGCGTTACTCTGTTCTGGTGTTAACACAGCAGACATCTTCTGCAGACGATTTAACATCCCACAGCTTGGAAAGTGAAACACAGATCAATCAATCATATGGATCATCAGTAAAATACTCCAAAGGAAGAACTTCCAGAGGTGCTTCTCCCCTGACAGGCAGCAGGCCTGGAGAGGAAGCAACAGTTCTGCTGGCCATCTCTCCTTCTCTCCAGGTGAGGCAGCCTGGCCAACTGCATATGGGGGATAGTTTCACACACAAAACACTTTCCGTATGCATCACACTAGCAGTTTTCCATGGAATTGCATTAGCATTTCATTGTGTTCAAACCATATCACATTCAAATCTGCTTTTCCTAAAAGGCTTCCATTGTGCACCAGTGTGGGAAATTGCTAATGCAATAAGATTGACATATAGGTTCTCCTGCACGAACATCCGCAGTAATCTGTGCTAATTGAGCCCTCGGTGGCTTGTGAAACCCTGCAGTGGGGAGGAAGGGTGGAGCATCCAGAGGGCCTGCATCTTGGAGAACTGCAGCAAATAAACGTGCGGAGGACAGGTAAGCACTAGCATTAGTGTGCTTTATCCACATAAAGGTCTGATTCAGTGGCAGGGATTGCCTTGGTCAAGTGACCAGGAAATTTTCTATGAAAAACATCCGCATATGCTTGCACTGTCTGTGGAAGTTATTTCCCAGCAACAGGGCTAAGAACAAAAGGAGCAAGAACTTGCCTATCTAGTTCCCTCCTGTGGAGGAGAGGAGATGGCTGTCCATTCCCAGTGACTTCAGCTAAAGATGTGGGTGCTCAGATTCTCTGTAAACCAGAACACTTGCTTGTGAGATTAAACAGGCTTTGTATGCCTACACTTGAGCCTAGCAGTAAAAAACAAGGGCTGGATTCTCTTTAGCATGTAAGATGACATGTCATGTTAACTACCAGCTTCAGAAAACACTGAACAGAAGGCACAAATCAAGCCCTGAGTCCTTCAAAGAAATATCTCACTCTTCTGCAAATCCATCTCAGGATTCCATGGAATACCCCATCTCTTCAGGACTGTTTCTGCCCTTCCTCCCTGCTCCTGACACTCAGCTCTGACCCATGCAGCCCCTACAGCCCAAGGCTCTCAAGGAGGCTACCACCAAGAAGTCTGAGGTGGTCCTATAGGACCATGCAGCAGGACAGGCATGGGAGCAGAAGGCTGCAGCCTCCCACAGGAATGAATTTTGGGTTGTCTACTCTAGGTGTCTCTGTAAAGGCCTCATGCCTGTTTAATGCCCTGTGTGAAGTAATTCAAGATCTGTTGATGAGAGAGAGATAAATCAGCTAGCTCATATACACTGCAGGATAAGAAACTGCACGTTGGCAGCTGACCCATAGTAATTTGACAGAGACAAGTAGGTTTGGATAGGCAAGACCAGCAGGTAACCATAAGGGAGTCTTGAAAAGCCACATGAACTGCTTGTGCCTCCAGTCAGTTTGGGTAGTGTGTGGGATCGCTTCCTGCCACAGGCCTCAGCGTAAGTGGCTTTCCCTCAGGTGCCTTGATTTCTGCATCTGTCACACAGGTACTCTGACACAGATGGCTTTGTAGAGCATGATCAGCTCTTCTGACGAGGAATGCTGCAAAGGAATGCTTAAAAGAAGAAAAAAATGGGGATTTTTTTTTTTTTTGTAAAGGGAAGGCACAGCAAGAAAACACACATAAAAAAAGATTAAGTATTGTTGAAATGTATTGACCTCAGCTGCAGGGTTATTCACATTATAAAGGATTCTTCATTAGGTGGAGCTTTGCTGCTCGCAAACAAGGCCTTCTGGAAAGGGCACCTCCATCACCAGCTCCTGCCTGCTGTTCTGCACAGCACGGCTGCGTGACCCAGCACACCACCAGGCCGAGCAAACACAGAACCACCGTTATCAAAAAATGGCCAATCTGGCTCCCATTGTAGCCAGGTAATGAGGGTGAAAGGAAGCCTGAAGCAGAACAAGCTCTAATGACCTAAGGGTCTGTTAATTTTCTTTCCTCCTCATTTCTCTCTTTTAATGGACGGTGAGTTTGAGGCCAGCAGTTGTGGGGAACTCAGGATGTGGAGAATATTTTTGAAGCCAATACAAAGGCCAGGCATATAGAGAGACTCTGGAATGGGAGATGTTTCGAAAGAAAAGCAGAAGACACAGGATTTTGGCAGGGGCCATGCTGACTGGGAGCAGAACGTAGGTGGGAGAAGAGAGCTGGTTGGGAAATGAGAGGTTGCAGTATCAAGCTGGAAGGTTGCCACAGTGTGGACTAATGCTTTGGCAGCTGCAAACAAAAGGAAGGAGGAATGTAAGAAGTAACCAAAGAAAAAGTGTCAAGAGATATCTGGAAGTATCAAGACCTGTGAGGAAACAGAAGAGGCAAAGATGATGCTAAGTTTGGCAGAGGGAGGATGGTGATGCTACTGACAGGGAAAAAAGAGTGGGAAGGAAACAAGTTCTGGATAGAAAGATGTGGGAAAGGATAAGGCTTTGCTTCTCCCAATCAGAAACACACCTCAATCTTAACACTGTCTCAGAAAAAGAGAGATCAATTATCAGATTTTCTTCTTCTGTTTTTTCTTGTTTTTTTTAAGTAGGAGTGGCTGCATAAATTGGGAAGTCTCCTTCACTCCATGTACACCTCCACCATGTCCTTGCTGTGCCCTTGTCCAGAGGAACTGAACCTCAAATGAGCTGCTCAACCTTACATCTGTCTAAGGTGCAGAAACCTGCAAGTGGTCCCGTAGAACAATCTGTGTGAAAATCACAGGTATCTGCACAAAATTTGGGCAGATAATATTTCACCTGCTTTAATTAAAATGCAAACATATATTAGTCAGGATCTCTGGGCTCTGATCCTGCAAACTATTAGATCCACTCATCTGCAAAAGCACAGCTGAATTTTTAGCTGCTATAATAAATGCACAGGGCCCAAGTCTCTTTAAGCTACCTTACCACCTGTAAAATTCCCACAGTATTAACCATTCAAACATTGTAGACAAAATAGAAGATGGGAAATAATTTGGGATATTTTTGAAAAATTGATTTTGTTGTACTGTATCCAAAGTCTAATGCGTCCTTACAACTGTTCTCAGAGACAGTAATAGGATTGTAATGATTATCTCAAATTGTCATTATTACTATTCTTTGCTGTTCATGTACAGTAACACTAATGATTCTTTATACCTGCCTGTATCAGGAAACCAGGCAGTCTAACAGAACAACCTTTCCTATGTACGTTTTTGCTGTGTTGTTTTCAGTTAAAATATTTATGATCTGTTGTTTGGAATTTTTTTTCTTCCCCAACCCTGTAATTATTATTTGTAAAGGGTATATATGTTGCACAGAAAATGGAATCTCTCTACACTATCACTGTATTTTTTGCAGGAGACAAATTACCTAGAGCATATATACATATATATATATATATTTCTGTCTGCCCTTATTCTTTTAAGTTTCTCTGAAACAGGGTGCCCAGTATTGCTGATGCTGGAATTACTGTTAGTCAGTATCAACACTGGTGATAAACTCCATCTAGTGTTTTGGTTAGAGGTCACTTGTAATTAGTAGTCATTGTCCTTTGAATTTAACAATGGAAAAATAAAACTTTATAGTGAGAGATTAGCCTGGCCATCAAAATTACAGCACTTTAGCATTCAGGAGAGAGGATTGCATGACACACTATCTCCCCAGCTGATAACAGCAGATAGCTAAGGATTCAAATGCGAGATGCAGAAAGCCTGTAAAAGAATAAAATGAGAGAAAGGAGGATTAACTGCCCAGATGTTATGTGATACATTATATTGACACTTCTACACTCCTCTTTCAGTGAGCTGGGCCTCATCTCTTACCCACTGAAGGCAACATGGGGCTCTACTGCCAGTTTCTGTGAGAGTCGCTTTCAAACCCAAGGTGCTACCTAGTTCCTCTAAGCCGTGTCCCCACCTTCTGCTGATAGTTGGCACGTGTGTGCATGACTTAGTGAAACACTAATTCTCAACTTCTTCACAGAGTTGGGCAGTTGACATCTTTGTGCACACTCGTTTCAGTTGCTGCGGGTAAATAAAAGCTATCTCCACCTCAGTATCAGTTTACAAATACTGACGAGAATTTGATGCACACATCGGGAGATGTCCCGATTTACATGTATCATATGGATATGATGAGGATTTGTGATTAAATACACTTGACTCTTATTACAGTCATTTTTGGGGAATTACTGTTTATCAGCTTATGTGCAAGTTAATAAAGTGAAGAAGAAAATGTTTCTAATTCCCTCACAAAGGACAGACGGGAATGGGAACTACTGCCAAACCTAGTAAATACATGATATCCTTCTTGATACAACTGCCTTTAAATGTATTTTTGGGCATGTTTATTTTAGCTACCAAGTCAAATTAACTCAATATTTAAAAAACCAACAAACAAACCACAAACATCCCCAGCCTCTGCTTTAAAATCTAACAGGAAGCTAAGATGAACCAGCCAGACACTGGTACTTATCAAATCTGAAAGAAGGGAGTTGTCTGGCTGGATTAAAACGGATGAGGTTTGTTTGAGTGATGACATTGGTCCTACCGTTGCTGAGGGGAAGAATTTTGCAGAACTTTCTTCATCTTATGCTCCCAAAGATGGGAAGATTAGTCCTACCACACAAATACTTGCACAAATAGAGAGGCTCATTCCGACACATCAGAGATGCTGAAGAGTAGTGAAACTTGCGTTATCTGCAGTGTCCTTCCCAAACCACTGCAAACTTGAATACATTCCCAAGCCGTGCACATTATTTCCCACTTCTGCCAAGGGAGAGCTCCTTCACTGAATAGTTGACCATTCCGGGCTGAAATTTTTTTTTCACCAATTTATAAAATGCAAGTAATTGAGAGTGCGTGTGCATGTCTGTGCATCCGCACGTGTCCATGTGTGTGTCACTTATTTTTATTCTCAGTAATGCCTCTTTTAAAACAGACCTGGCTAGCATCAAATAAATTTACCCATAAAATCAAAGTAGGAAAACACAAAGGTACCAAACAATATCGGAATTGTTACCAATGAGCCGAGCTCCGAATTCCCCCCACTTAGAGCTGCCTAAGCACGGAGATAAAATTACAGTGATTTATAATTTGCCATATCGAGGGCTATTGTTTTTGGAAATGTTGGTTCCCTGCTAACATGTAACGTTCTAACTTCGGAGCCAAAAGACAAAAAGCCAATCGGAGTCACCGTTCGTAGCTGGAATAAAAACCCCGAATCCCAGCAATTCTCCTCCGTTTTGCCCGGGAGCGTGTCCAGGAGTGGGATTTCTTGAACAGAAAATAATCTCTGAAAGGAAAAGTATTTCCAAACGTGTCATGTGGGGCTCTGTTGTTTCTTTTCTTTTTTTTTTTCCTTCCCTCTCCTACTTAAACGAGAAGGAAAGAAATCCTGACAGCGGGAAGACTTGTCAGCGTTTAGCCATCCATAAAAATGTTTTTCCCCGCGCTTCTCCTTTCGCTCGCCGTCCTGGCGTCGGTCTGTCTCATCTCGCTGCTCCGCGGCCCCAGCCCCCGCCCGCACAGCGCC
>VZRR01012752.1:1021666-1062769 GCA_013398015.1 Oreocharis arfaki | reverse complement strand
ACACATCCACACACTCGCGCATACTCGCACACGCCCGCACACTTGCACCGCTCACACACGCACACGCATCCACACTGATCCAAATACACGCACACGCTCGAACACACACGCACACTGTCGCGCTCACAAACACAAGCCCACGGTGAGTTACACACACACACTCACACACTCACGCACACTCACACCGTGCACCCCCCCGCACCCACCGCACGCCGCCCCTCGCCAGGCTCAGCCCTCCGCACACGCCAAGTTGTGCCCCTACGGCACACGGGCTCCCCGTCACAGAGCTCACCCCCAGGCACAGACACACGAACCAGCCCCGCGGAACCCGCCCTTCACACAGCCCCGCTGCCGCTCGCCCCCAGCCCCGCGGGAGCTCAGCCGCCTCGGGGGCCGCCATTCCGCCTGCCCGATCTGCCCGCCGAGGGGATACCCCGATCCCTGCCTTGACCGGGGCCGTGCGGGGCCGGCGAGGCGTTTGTGTGTGGCCGTCGGGCCGCCCCGGGACAGGTCCTCCGCCGGGTGCCCCCGCAGCCGGCCCTTTCCCGGGGTCCTTCTCGCCAGCCTCTGAGCCCCCGAGGATGGACACAGTGGCCAAGCGGGGCATGGGGAAACTTCAACCCGTCCTCCGCTGCTACGAGTGCTGCTGACCCGGCTTTTGGGCACAGGGGACAAACGCCGGCTGCGGGCAGTCTTGGAATCAACGTCGTCCCTCTGGGACGGCTGGACAGCACAGCTGCAACGGGGTTTCGGGATCAGACTGCGCCTTCCCACCCCGGAAGACTGTGCCGGGGTCCCATCATTTCTCGGACTGGTCAGAGAACAACAAACTGCAGCTGGCACTGAAGAGCAGATGCATTTCCTGCTCCTGAGATCACCTATTAAACCCTCATGTTCCCTAGCCATCTCTAGCTATGTAGCGTATTGCATTAGCTGTAATAAGGAAGGGCTGAAAGAAGGGAAGTCAAGTGGCTTCAAGGACACTAGACATAAAAGCTACTCGTGAAATTGGGGCTCCAGGCAGTGCTAGGAACAGGTACTGTCTGAACCTGACCCTGGCTGCACTGAGGGGTTCCAGTTAAATTGCACCGTGCCTTTTGAGGTCAATCAATAAATATGATTAAAGATACCATCCTGCTGACATTTTCACCAAAATTTTTTGCATTGTAAAACACGACAGCAAAGCTAATGTTGTTTGAGTAGACATCAGAAAGCCGCAACGCAATTACAGCTCGGCAGTGCAGTTTTATCGAAGCATGCATTGGTGAGGGCTGTGGTGCAATAGGGAGATACAATGTAATGCCCCAAAATATCTCTGTTTCCCACTTCGGACTAAATTGTGTTAAAATACCGGTGGCTTACCCACTGCTTGTCTGTGTTCTCCAGGAGACTTCTCGACAGATGAGTGGCAGAAGAGATGCTGCTATTTACAAATCACTGTAAACATTAATAAACTTCCGATCACACGTTCTAACTTGGCATGCTTTCAGATTTTATGTCCATAATGCTGTTTATTTTTCACTGGAGAAATCACACTGCAAATGTATACACGGACAGTTGTGTGGCGGGGGCTGGGTTGGCAGAGGTGTGGTGTGTAACTTACTGAGGCACAACTAAATTCTGCTGGGTCTCACCGCATCTCTTTCAGGTGTTGAAACCTCTAGTTTCTCATGCCTCTGCTCACAGTTTCTGCTACCAAAAACAGGGGTGGCAGGACAAGGTGGGTCTTTGCTGTTGCCACTCGGGTGCACAGCCTGCTGTGCTATCTCCAGTCCATCTTCATTGTCAGGGTAGATTAAACTGCTAGTACTGCTGCTGGAGTGATCTCAACCAGTGGGGCGGGAGGGACGGGACAGCAGCAGAGCTGCTGCCTAGACTGAGCAGCCAGTACCTAAAACTTTACTTTCATTGAAGCTTCCAGTTAGATAGGCATAAAATATTTGTGAAATGACTTAATTGCATTCCTGTTTGTGTGGTGGCAGTTTTAACTGTGCCATATCAAAAAAAAATCTTGCTAAGGGAGGTCACATGGGTATATATATATACATATACATATTACTAGAGTTTGATACACTATAGATTGCATAGCAGGCAACAATTTTTTTCATGCAGTTATATTTCAGATCATGTGGCATGCACACATACATGTTTTATTACAAGAGCTGAATATATGCTGGTATTAACAGTGATCTGCTAAACCTTTGGAATGATCGGTCTCCTCAGGAGGAGTGCTCACATATCCCACCTGTCCTTTACACTCTCTCCACACACTTTCAGAGCCCAAATCCCTCAGCCCAAATCTTCTTCTGCATGGCTTTTGAAGCTTGTGTCTTCTTTGTAAGGCTCTGCTCCTCCTGCCAGGGTTGACTCATCACCTGTCACTTCTCTGCACCGCTTGGGCTCTGCTAATTCCATTTCTCATTTGCCATTATCTCTCTCGAGTGCCTCATTTCCCATCCTGCCCTTTGCAAAAGCCCTCCCTTAGCCTGCACACGATGTAACTTTCCTTCTCAAATCCCCTTCTGTAAAACATGGGCCAACCTTCTTTACTTATAAACCAAAACCTGATCAGAGTATTCTTCTCATTTTGGTCTGTATTTTGTCTTTTTGTACTGGATATCTCTGTAAAGAAAATCACCAGTATAAGATTATATAGAAAATAGTAAAGACTGGATGTAGCTGTAAAAGGGATGGAAGAGTACCAATGTCTTTGAGTACTGATACTGCGTAAAACATAGAATAACATGGATTTTCCACTTGGAGGGAACTGCAAGTAAGCAGTTCCTGGGCACTGTAAATATACTGACTCTCTATGTACTGCTCCAGGGCTCCAGTGAAGTAGTGGCACTGCCCACCACCGAACAAGGAACAGCTGTTACAACAGCAGTGTCGTGTGCCCTGCTACGGAGATACCTCAAACACCTCCAAGTGTGCTGCTGCGGGCACTAGAAGACTCCTAGCCACAGTATTTTGGATTTACTCTGTGAGTTAAATTTTCCTCAAGGGCTTTCTTCAGGCAAAGACACAGCAGGCACTTGCCTCTGGCAGCAGATTTTTGGGAACAGCAACATAGTTAAGGTTCTGTTGCCTGCTTTGCCTGTGCCAGAGCCCTGGAAAGTTGAGGGCTGTTCCTGTACTGCAGGGTGGAGTCAGACATGCGGGGCAGCACTGCCAAGAAGAAGCTGACTATTCAAGCAGCAGCAGTCACCATCTCACCCCTCAGTGGGTGCCTAAACAATGAGCCCAAACTCTGCCAGGATGCCTAGCTCCACTCCTTTTACTCCCCTTCCCAGGATAGGGCTGGACCAGCCTCAACTCCTTACCCTCGGGTTTGACCGTTTGATATTTCTCGTGCTGTCTAGAAGCTTGGAGCCTACTCTGCTTCTTATTCACAGGCAGTTTGGGTATCTCAGTATCCTAACTAAGGTTCTGACAGTTTGGACACATCTGTATCAGGTTTAAAAATAAACACTTGAACCATCAGGGAGTCTTCTTTCACACATCTTTTCCAGCAAAAGCAGGATGAAACATTTGCTTTTACAAACATGTTTCATGCTATTCAAATCAATTTCCTGCATGTTTATGGTTTAAGATGCTAATTCTCAGAATAAAAACAGGTGGAAAAAGCAGCTGCAATCTTGTGCAACATGATGGTGAATGCGGCAATGCAGAGACTGTGTTGGGCAGCTGGGTTCTGTGTTTCGTCACAGAAAAGGCATGGCAATTGCTCATCTCACTGCTCCTTGCTTCAGACTCTGCAAGTGAAGCTATAAATCCAGAGAGGCAGAAGAAGGAGGTAGGCAGGCAGATTTGGAGGTGTGTGCCTAAAGGGAGAGAAGGAAAAAAGGGAATCAGCAGTAGAGTGGATGGAGGAACAAGGACCACCTGAGAAGACTGAAAAACAATAGTTCAGAAATACTGGGAGACACCGAGGTGAGCAGGCTGAGAGGCTTCATGTACTGCCACCAGGATGGGGATTCTGTCCCTTTTGGGTCAGATGACTGGTAAGATCTGGAATTTGTCATTTAGCTTCATGGCACTTCTCATCCAGAGATGAAAGAGATGTCAAGAAGTGAATGATCATACTGTGGTATGGACAGATGAACTTATTCTCAGTACCTTTCAATTACCAGATGAAGAAGACTGTGCAAAATATTTGGACTGGCCAGGTTACTATAGTTTTCAGAAGTGGAAAGGATAATTTCCTATCCAGCACCGTAACAAGATTTTTGTTTGTGTGTGTGTGTGTAGCTAGTGGCTAAAGCAACTGCACAAGAATGAAATCATATTATTTGTGATTAAAGATTTTTGGGGCAAATTCTTCTCTCAGCTAAAACCCCATAAATTTTAAGGAATTCCAGTGAAATTTGTCATCATCTTACTTTACCAAAGCTCTACAGGGTCCCTTGATTTTTTCCTTTTTTTTGATCCACATACAATGGCTTGGCTTTAATTCACCAAAATTTTTAATGCACTGAGATCCAGCTACCTGTCTTGTTATTCGTGCTGAGTTTGTTCTCTGCTGCACATAATAAGACTCAAGACGCTCAGAACAATATGATTGTTGAGATGTCCTCAAAACTATGAGACTGTGTGGAGGAAAAAGACAGAGACAACCTACTTGGATTTCTTGTTCCTTTAGCATGCCAACATTGATGACTTAGTAAATCTTAGAAGGCAAACTCTGGAAGGATTCTGTTTCCACCCTTTTTAGCTAGCACTGGCTGAAACGTGTGATAAATCACTTCCCTGATGTTTGCTTGACCTGGATGAAATATTTATGTGCCTCTGGCTCAGCTGGCATTGGTTCAACAACCGCTGTAATCCCCTGCCTTCACTTCTGCTTCTGAACTTCACACCTAACATTGGGAAGAATCAGATTAACTCTAAGCCATTTTGTCCAAGTCCATTCTTTATCTTACTAACCTGAGCAGTTTTCTTGTTGCTGAAGACTTGCTTAGATGAAAAGAAAGAGTATGGAAAAGAAACAATATGCAAAGATTTATCGGCAGTAAGAATGAACCACTGTCCTTTGACTTCACACATATACAGAGGTCCCAGGATTTCCCTGAACTTTGGCATCAGAGCCAATAGCTATGGCTGAGCTAGAGCAAATCTTCTGGAAAAAGAGATTTTGAACTCTTCAGTGATGGAAAATCCATTACAAGTCTTGCTAAGTTGTTCTGTGGTCAGGCTTACCCTTGGCTGTAAAGAAAAATGGTTCTCTCTGCTCTGAATTTTTCTAGCTTCAGCTACTAGCAGTTCGATCTTGTGTCTTTACACATGGGACTAAAAGTTCATTATTTCTGCATGTCTGTTCCTTTACAGCCCATGCTTATGCTACCTTTTCCTTCAGACACTTGGCAATGGCCCTTAAATATCAGGTGATTAAACCATCTTAAGGGTTGCTGGGCTCTCCTTTGAGCCCTTTCCAAATTCTCATCATCTTTTTGAATGGTGGGCATCAAGAACACAGGCTTCTCCAGCTCTATTAGACATCAGGGGACATACACAGGGAACAGTCAACCTTGTATGTCTCTGTGTCAACCGGTATTTAACAATTTTGGCTCTTGCTGACATAAAGCTTAAGATTTATTTAGATTCCAGGTTAGACTCTCTGTCCTCTCATACCTTGACCTGCAAACATTCTTCACTCCAGCATGTCACCTTACAGACAGGAACAGTGTGCAGAAACATGTGCTGTTTTCTTGAGCCAGGCTTACGAGAAAGTACTGGAATAACTTCCCCGTGGATGAGGGAAAAACTCTGCCTCTGGAGAAAAGATTAGGCAAAAATCTGTCAGAACTGCCGGTTCTTTTATGGAAATGGGGAGGGATGGAATGACTTTGAGGTCCTCATATGCCCTACTGACAATCTAACTGCATATTTTCTTCAATTCTTTTTCTCTTCCTTTTCCAACAATGTTATAATTTGTGTCATTGCCCAAGTTCTCAGTAACAACTTCATAGATTGTTCTGTATCATTATTGAAAACATAGTTAAATACTGTTAGGTCAAGAAATTATCTCTTTGAGTCCTCATTAAAAATCCATCAAGATGATAAAACTTTCCCCATTTATGGTGATGTTTTCAGACCTAGGAACTAGTCAGTTTTTAATCAATTTAGAATAATACAAATTCAATACAGCTTACATCAATTTCCTAATTAAAATGTCAGGTAGCGTGAAGCTGAATACCTCTGAAAAGTCTGTAAGATCAAACTCATTTCCTTTGCCAGCTAATCTTTTAATTCAGTTTTAATTTCACCAGATGTATTTATTGAGTGGTGGTACCTATGTTGTCCTTTCTTAATCCTTTACTGACCATGACCTGTGTTAACTGTTCCATTGCATTACCTGGAACTGTTTTTAGCTCTGAAAGACCTCTAATCACCCCACCTATTCCATATATCTCAAAATGCTGACATAATATTAGCTGTCTTCTGCTTTAATGTTCCTAAATGTTCAAAATCTGTTGAAGTAGCATGTGTTGGTCATAGAGCTTGTTAGTGCTCACACTTAAAATCCTTAAGGAGAAGGTGTTAGATGCTGAATTTTTAAGACCAGGGCAGCCGGTAAGAAGAACTTTTCTTTAGAAACTATTGACCTGATGATTTCAAAATGTCTTAAGTTAGGATTTGCTTTTTAACATCATCTTCGGTTATTGTAAAAATAGAAAATATGTTATTACATTGCAGTATAAGTAATTTAACTCTTTTTTTCCCAGATAGTTTTTGAAATCTTTTACTTATTATTCCCAGTTCTATCATTTCTACCTCGTACTGAACAAATAATTGTTTGAATTGCTTTAACTTCTTGAATGCTTAAATCCTTTCTTACTGTTACTTTTTCTATCCATGGATTTATCCTCCTTTTTTTTCCATTATGATATTTTTTTCTAAAATCTCTATTTCTTTTTTGTCTCCTGTGTTATATAGAATATATTTTCATTCATACTCGTTCTGAGTCCATCTGTTCTCTGTTAACCAGAATAGCCTCCGTTCTCAGTTGGATTGTGGTCTTGAAAGCATCTCCTAGAATGTTATAAGCAGTTCCTAATTATTATTCCCTTTATATTTATTTTCTTTCTTTTCAGCTGATTTAGCTTCAAATGGCTTTCAGCTTTGTGAGACTGGATTTCTGGGTTTTTTTGTGGAAGTTTTTCTTTTTTTTTTTATGTCCAAGAACATGTATAGCTGTCTGAACTATCTTCTGATCACACATCACAAATGCAATTAAGTCATGATATCTTGCTCTTAAGCGATCTCTGTAAAGCAGTCTCTGTATTTTAGTGATAGGCTTCTCTACCAGTCAAGAGTTAGTGTAATACATATTCCTTCCATGTTTGATGCTAAATTTTTGAGGCCAGGGAAGCCATCCTTAGTGAGCAGAACTTTTCAGAAGAAACTGAATTGACCTGACAGAGTATCATTCCTGCCCCTTTCTGGAAGCAGATTTAAAGTGAGTCTGTAGAGATATTTTTTTTCACTTGGTCACCTTGTCAGTGAAGAAGTATGAAGAAGATTTTGGAAATATTGAGTGGGGTCATCTTGACATGCCAATTTCGGTTCTGATGTGCTTCCTTCTGTTTGAAACTCAGCTTGAACAGTTTCATTGCTGTCTACAAGTGCCTGAAAGGAGGTTGTAGAAAGGTGGGGGTTGGCCTCTTCTCCCAGGCAAAACTAGTGATAGAGAGGTTAAGCATTGGAACAGGTTCCCCAGGAAATGGTGGAGTCACCAGACCGAGAAGTGTTCAAAACCGGCGAAAACCTGGCACATTGTCATATGGTCTAGTGGGCACGGTGGTATTTAGTTGAAGTTTGGATTTGGTGATCTTCTTATCACCAAATTCTGATTGGAATTATTTTCCAATCTTATTGGAAACTATGTTTTATCTTTATCTGTCACAGTGCAGCAGTCACCCCTAAAATGCCTTCGTGTGTTGTGTTTACTTAGAAGGTATGGTTATTTGGATTTTCACATGCTTTTATGGTTTCTTCATATTCTTGCTCCTGGAAGGGAAAAGAATGGTCACAACAACAACAGGCCAGTAATTCTTCCCCATTACCACCACCTTTTGTTTTTTATGGACTTAAAAGCGCATTAACAAATTTCTCAAAACAGAGACTGCAAAGATGTGTTTCACTTTTTGAGAACGCCCATCTTGGAAGGTCATTTGAAACTCTTATCACTCTTATCGAGGACACAAATGGTGTCCTCGGCCTTCCCTCTCCAGATGAAAACATGAAAAGGTGTTCAAAATTAATGTTGATGGAAAACATGCCCTTAATAATACTTTATTTTAAAACACTCCCACGGTTTAAAAAATGACAGTATATGTGCCTGCTAGAGGAGAAAAAAAAGCATCTTTATAAACTAGACTATTTAAAACTCAAGATTTAAAAAGAGGAAAAACCCCTCAGTGATATCTAACAGACAAGAAAATTGTACTGATAAACATATCTTTGTTTGTTCAGTGTTGGCATTAAAGCAGGATGCAGTGAGTAGACGGGAAACTGCCATCTGTATTAGGAAACTCAATGTATTTTTAATTAAAAACTTGATTTATATGGATCAGATTTATCTATACTTTTATTATTTGGCAGAAGTAAAAAGAACCTCACAAACTCATAGTTGCTTCAAGCAATAGGGGTCAAGCAGTGCATCATTTTACCCTGCGTTTGCTTTAAAACAAGTTGAGTACTGACTGAATATTTTGCTTAGGAGTTCCAAGAAGGAGACCATTGCACTCCAATCTACTCCTTGCAAATATGTTAACAGCAGTTGTCTTGGAGATCGTGAAGTTATTGCCAGTCCATAGGACAAGTAGCAACAGCCTGCTTGGAGGCCTGTGCATTTCAAAGGGAAATGCATTCGGCAATTTATGCCCTGATTTTAAGTTGACTGCAGTTCATAGGAACTACCACCACCATTTTCATTAGGTTATAGATCAAGTAAATAAGGATTGCAAGACTAAGCATGTGATAAATTCACTCCCCTGGGAATCACCTGGCACCAAATACCAGGCCTCATATTTAATCAAGTTATCAGAGAAGCTGAGATACATAAAGATCTGTTTTACTCAGCATCTGTTCAGGGACTGTTAGACATCTGAAATGTACAAATCCTAAAGAATATTTTATACCCACAAACATTTTTAACCCACTCAATGCCTAGGATGAAATACTTCAAGATAGTTCATTAGTCTTACATTTTCAAGTCTTACTGTAAAAAAAAACCCAAACAAACCAAAAGAGAAAGAGGGGGAGAAGAAGCTATTTCTTATGAAGGAAAGTAGATCAACATTTAAAGATTTGCCACTAAAGCATACCTGTAGGTATATTACTGTATGAACATTGGACAGAAAAGTATTTATTCCTTAAGTAATAAAGCAGCTGCTTATTTTCTAGAGTCTTACCACATTTGAATTACAGAGATGATGTAGAGTACGTGATGCATATACTTTTGCCTTTTCATGATGTCTCTTCATCTTTTTCCATGCTCTAGACCATATTCCAGAAAAATTTCATCATTCCTTTCACAGAAACATCTGTCCAACTGTAAAATGGACTCTTTTTTTCTGTTGTTTTGTGGCTTCCATCACAAGACTTAAAGGCACCATATTTTACAATCTAACACATTTAGACTCAGTGAAACTCTATGTTACTGCACACTAATGTAATAATGAGAAATGTAATTAAAGTCACTGCTATAATAACATCTTATCGGAATGCACAATGAAGATAAACTTGCTTATTCCAGAGACAGAGGGTTTATTGCATAGGAAGCAGTTTGTTCTGATGGATTCTTTGATCTACAACCAGTATCTCTGTTAACTGGAGGGGTGGGGAAGGGCTCGATATATATTGCCACATTTTCCTTTGGCTGCCAAAGGGAGGATAATTAAAAATAAAGGGGGCTTCAGGATCAAAGAAATGGAAAAAGTTACGCTGCTTAGTCAACAGGCTGGGGGAAAAAGTTTTTAAAAAGATCTTCATTAGTAAATATTTAGAAGGCACAGATGCTGAATAAATACCTCGTTTAGCTACAGACTTCAGCAGAACAATTACTGTATGAAAAAAATCAAAAGATTCAAAAGAAAAATAAAACTAGGTTGGTGGCTAGTATGTAAACTGTGTATAGAAATACCACAACTATGCACAAGGTATCAGGTTTTCTTCATAAAGGGCGAGAAATTACTCTGACTCATCTCTCTGTATTTTGTACACAAATGAGACTGGATGGCAACTGAAAGCCTCAGAGGAGGCTCAGAAGTCAGTCCCTGGGAACTGGGTGAGATAGTTTCAGCAAACTGGCCCTTGGCACTGTGTATCTCAAAATGGGGTGCCCAACCAGCTCCAGTCTCTTCCAAAGGAGGCACTGACAAGAACAAGGAAAGAGAGAAGAAAAGGAGTGATTTCTTTATTCTGCTTAAGTCTTGCAAAAGCTGGAGCACAACATTAATTGTTTATTCCAAATACTTAAACACTCAGTGCAAGGGTCCATGTTTGCAGAGTCCAAGTGGAAATGACTCAGCATGCTAAAAAGAAAAAGAGCAGGCTGTCCTGTTGTAATTCACATAATTAAAATATTCTGCCTAAATGCATTACATCTCCCCACACACATCAAAGGCTTGTGTTTCCTCGAACTCTCCATTTACATTTGGGGAAGCCAGAGTTCTTAAGCTCTTATGAGAGAGAAAATATGACGTGGTCTGGGCATCTCTGCCTTGGTGTGCATAACAAATCACAACACTGTGTAAAATACCAGGTCCCAGGCAAAGATGCCTTATTTTCAATACATACTGCAGCACCACCACTGCTCTGTTACCCTTTGCTGTATTAAGGGCTGTGTGTCTAATTTGGTTTGTACATCAGCCTGTATCCACATGAGCCTGCACTTGGGCCCACCAGCAGCCCAGCAGTGCAGGAAAACTAGGTTGCAGGTCTTAAGGAATTGGCAGGAATTTATATCCTAGCTGGCATATTCTTAAAGGTTTTTGGTTTATCTGATTTTTGGAAGTTGTGTGGGGAAGTCCTGGGAAACAGAGGTCTGCCTAAGAAGAGTGGAACTTGTGAATGGGCAAGGGCCTGCTCTGTCACTGTTGGCATTTGGATAGGGCTGTCGTTTTCCTCTGTGGCTTTAGATAACAGTGATGAAGACTTTCTTCATCAGCATGTGTGAAGTATGTGCTCTCTTGCCTGGCAGCCTCCAGGTCGTGGAGAATGCAGGTGGAGAGGCAGCAGTCTAGCGAAATAAGGACTCAGCAATCCCCATGTGGAAAGAGCAGCAGCTGTGGCCTTTGGGCCAGTAATAAAAGTGACAGTCATTGCAGAGGTCTCTTTAAAGCAAGGAGGAGCCAGCAGTAATGCTTGTTTGGGCTGCTTGCACAGGGACTAACTGTGCACTGTGGGTGCAGCCTTGTGGGGCTTTGCTGGGAAGAGACATTGCCAGGGAAGATGAGGGGCAGGCACTTAGTGTTTGTTGTAGCCTCTTGTATCATGCCCTGGAGACAAGTTACGTGAGCAAGGTGAATGATCAAAAGTTTTAGAAGAAAAGGTGGTGGCTATTTTCCCTTTATAGCCCAGCTGGGCCTACAGCTGGGATGGTTTCAGTCAACGATGATAACATGAAGAGAGTGAGGGTAGGGGCCAGAGTGTGATGGTGTTACCTCCCGTCTCTGGATGTCAGGTCAGATCTTTTCCTTGGCTTAGGGGGCTGTGTTCTGGCTGACTGTGATGGACAGTGTCAGGACTCTTCTGGTGGGGGCAGCCACTCCAAAAGCTGGAGCCTGTCACCTGGCCCACGTTCTTCTTGGCTGAAGCAGTATCTCCCTTCAGGTTTCTTTAATGTTTTTTGGTATTTCCAGTGGGTTGGTGTTATTTACTGGGGTACTGTACTGTGTATCTTGTGAAGGCAAGACTTAGGACTGACCACAATAAACAACTACCACATGGTTCAGGGGATGAAGAAATGAGACCTTGGACTGAGCATATTTTGTTTAGTATTTTCCCATGATACTCCCAGTCTAGTTTTCTCTAGCAGAAGTAACTAATCATTCTGTGGCATTTAGTCTTACGCTACAAAACATTGGTCTCCTAATTAATTTTCCCTCTTAGTGAAGAGTTGAGGAATAGATCTTGTTTCCACAAGATGGGTGTATAATCCCTTTTCATTACAGCTTTGAGTTAGAGCAGTTCTCCCTGCCTGTCTTGGCCCCTCAGTTGAAAGCTGTTGGGCGTAAAAGGTGGTGCTTGGTACTCATAGGAGAGTGAGCATCAGACCATCATCTGAGGAAGGTAGGGAGTAGGGGCTATGTCACCACAGCAATGTAATAGTTACATGAAAATGGAGCAGAGAGGTTTTGGATCCTGCTTAGCTTAAAGGAATTTAATTTGTGGTACCTCCTTTCTGAAAGTCATTGAGTTATAGAAAGGTCTAGCATGAGGCCACTGAACTCTGTTGGGCTGCTGTTCAGCAAGGAGTGAAAGACTCTTGAAGACACAGACTAAGTGGAGAGGTACACACCCTCCCTTTTAACAGAAAAATGTATCTGACAATGGGAAGTCTTGGTTCTTGTCCATGCGCTGGAAACTGCTTTACAACACTTGCCTGAGAAGCAACTGAATAAATTCCTCTGAGGCACTGGAAACAAGACAGAGGACTCCTTTCCCAAGGGGATATTTAAACTTTTCATTGGAAAAGATTTAAACTTGTCATTCGACATATTTTGTCAGCAATGATTTTATTACTCAGTGGCTATTAATCATGTGCCTTACTGTGACATTCATATTTCAAGTCATTAGCCTTTTATTTTCTGGCAAAAATGTAGTAGATCTGTAAGAGTGACTGTTCCCTGCTGTTGAGAAAGCCATGGCACCATAAAACTTGAGAAGCCTTGCACTAATGTAATCAATCTGCTAAATGACAGCTATATTTGAAATACTCTGTGCACTTATAATGCCTCACAATGAAAAGCAAATAGTGGTAGCACTGCCATGTTGCAGCCAGCTCCACACCAGCATTTGCTGAGTTTCTTATGTGAAACTACTTCTACGCTGCAAACCCTTCTTCTTCTGGAAGGTCTGCTCCCTCAGACTTGGTGGTGCTTATCCAACACCAAATATGTTGGCTACATAACATTCTAATGCCAGGTTTGCATCCTAGCAAAATGACAACCACATCATCTTGTTTTTATTTTCTACTACATTATCTCTCAGATATGAAAAATAATGTTTGCCACTGACTTTACATCCAGTGAATGTTTCCAGTCTGTTTTTTACTGTGTTAAGCAAAGACCTGGGAATCCTGAGTCAATTTATTTTGAAGCTCTTTATGGTGATGCTGACTACAAAGGCAACAGCCATCTTAGGAGCATTGTGTCCTTTCGTCTGTCCTCTTCTGTGAGAATGAAAAATTAATCTCTACAGGACACAGACCCATCTAGTATGGGATTCAACCCTGAGTGAATATAAATGCAGATTAAATTGGGGGAAAAATGCTGACAAGTCGGCAGCAGCAACATGAAAAGAATAAGCCTTTTGTAAAGCTACGAATTTCCTAAGAAACTTTTAGGGTCCTCGTGAATTATTATCTAGGCACAGCTGAGGACAGCAGTCTACATTCCTACCGAATTTTCCTAACTCTTAAATATCTGACTGAGTGCAGCAGAGGCTTCATGAATGACCATTCTGCAAACGCTTTCCCCAAACATCTTGCTTGATGGAAAAATAAAAGCTCTTGCACATTGCTCGAACTTGTGCAGTGATATTATGTATCAGATTTGCACTTAGTAGCAAAGATAGTATTTTCCCAAAGTAATCACAGGGCATAATTAAGCTTCTTTAAAGTGGGGAATGTAATTGCCCGGTGCTGACTGCACACCTACAGAACTATAAGCCTAATGCTTGCATTAATAGGGAACATCTCAGGAGGAGAGGAGCTAAAACCCCAGGATTTTTAGTGCAGCCTGCAGGCAGGGTAATTGGGGTCCCAGGTAATCGACAAAATGACTTCATATTCCCTGTGAATGTTTGCTGCTCACAGCGAGGAGCTTCTATTCCAACATATTAAAATCTTTTGTCCTGCCACTGGAAAATTCAGTGGGGTTTTTTTTGAGGGTAATTAAATTATCATGCCCATCTTCCAGATTAGGGCTAGACTGATTTACTGTATAATCTTGAGTAAATCAGGAGTAGCCAGGAATAGAAAGAATGCTTCATTATTTTACAACCCAGAGAAATCATTACATGTGAAATTAGATTCCTCTAAACCATGCAGGTCTCTGTTCAAGACACTCCTGAAATTCCTTTGTGATGGGAGAGGGTGCACACAGCAAGATCACTCTTCCCTCACTACGTTCTCCAAAACCTCAGTATTGGAGCGAGAGCATCCATGGTTTCAGGAAACGGAGTGGGCCTTACACTGAATTTTCCTTCCTTTAGTCTTCTCAATATAAGATAAAACCCCATTGTCTTGCCTCTGAATGATTGTTCAGGGGTACATGAGCAGTGACTCTGCACTTGGGACTTTATCACGATCCTCTTCTAATTTCTGGAAAAGGGAACGTCCAGGATATGATGTTAGCTCCTCCTTGGTTCTTATGAGGCTCAGGAAGGCACTGGCAAGTGTGTGAAACACAAACATCACACATGTATACAAAATGGTAAGATCTCCCCTCCACAGTATTTCTGTAGGATCTGACAAATCACAGCATTCCTTATCCTTTGTTTAATACTTAAGAGATGAATGGCTCTATTAAGTTGTCTCACTCTATTTATTCATTTTGGTAAACAGACTTTTTCAGTAATTAATTCATTTGATAAGTGAACTGAAAAGGTCCAGATTTCTTCTGCCAAGGGATCACTATATGCAGATATGAGTGAGGGTGCAAGAATGTCAGAGGTGTCATAGAAATTGAGGCAATACATGAAAACATGAGTAGTGCATGCAGAAGTTGCTTAAATCTTATATATTCTCGTGCAGTCAACCATTCTTTTTTCTAGCTTTCTAGCAAATAGTGGAATGATATTGCTTGCTGTCTCCATTATGAGAATAATTTTTGTATTTGTCCTTTTTGTAGTCCCCTTGCAGTACTCCTGCAGAAAACTGGTTATTTTTTATTCTGTTCCTGTTCTTATGAAGCATTTTATTGAGAAAATAAATTGTCAAGAATAGTAAAATTAGACATAACAACAGAAAACATTTTTGTGAGACTACAATTTTACTGTTTGATTGAAAACCAGTAAAGGTTGTTCTAACCTCATCTGTGTTTCATCTTTCACTATCACAAAACCTTCTACCAGGGCAGAACCTAGCCAGACTCGTAAAACAGCCAAAGGGAGAGCTGACACAGTTGATTACAATTTCCAAAACTTATGACTTGGCTTAAAAACTGGAAGATGGCCATGGATATGGTTTTGTTTTTTTGGTTTTTTGGCAACAAGATATGGAAGTTATCAGCAGTTCTGTTGTTGAGACCTTAAATGGCAGACCTAGTCAGCCAAAAAGAGTTAGAAATTCCTTGTGGTTTTGACCTTTTTCCTAGTTTGACAGCAGATGATTGAGAGTATGCAGTGGGTAGTTTATGACAGCCTATGCAACTGAGGTTGTAGTGTAGCTGCAGGATGAAGCCTGTCCTTGACATAATTAGGTAAACCTTTCTCTACTCAACAAAGAGAAGAAGATAAGGATTAGTCCCACATGTGGAAGGCTGCTTTCCAGAGACTAGGCAAAGTGAGTTTGGCAAAACTGTTTGCAGAACTCCTTGATTCTTCATCACCCTGTGGTTCAAGTACCTCTTCTGATCTCCAGTCCAAAAGCTGACACTCAATATTTCCCTTTGTTTTGTAATGGGATCTTCATACAGCTCCAGAATAACCCCAGATGAAACATCAAAACATGCCAAAACCAGATGGTAATGCCAGAATTCATGTCACCTCATTCTTCAAGAATATTGCATAGAATGTGCCAGCAACAAAGGCTTGGATTCAGTCTAGATGCTGAAGTTTGTTCTGCTAAAACAACAAATTGATGAAAATCCAATGGAGGAAAGTGATCTTGACAGCAGAACACGAAGAAGCAAGGAAGGCAGAGCCTGAGTGGTGCAAAGGGATGGACCTGAAGGGGAGTTAAGGTCATGTAGGTAAGAAGGATCACCTGTGGCTAAGCCGTTTTTGGAAGGATGTTTGTTTGCCCTGCAGCTGTTTCTGGAGTACTAAAGAGTGTTCTGGTACTTGGAAGACTAAGCCCAGCAAGCGGGACTGGAAAAGTTTTGTTTGCTTCTTTTTTACACCAGGGAAACATCTAATTATGCAGCCAGGGCAGTTGAACAGATCCATGAACGGAAAGTTAAGTAGATTAAAAAACATTGAGGGAAATGGAGGCTAGTTAGCCCTTTCTTTGCTGATGGATCTATTAAATGAAATCATATTCTAGCACACCCCTCTCAGCTATGATCTCACAACTATTACTTAAGCTTGGTCATATGAAAATAAAATTTCTTTTCCCAGTAAGAAACAAAGGTTTGTCTGTAGCTTTTCCCCTGAGCCCTGATGACTCCTTGGGCTTGTATGCTCAAGACTCCCTTATGTGCTGTTGGATAATGCAATAGGCACGACATGGTAGCATCCCATTCTTAACCTCTGAATCCCTATCCCAAAGAGGTAGATAACTTATGGTCCAGCTGGCAGGGTGCAGCACTCCAACAGTGCTGGAACACTACTTTAATTCGTGCTCCTTGAGCTATTACAGACATGCCACTGCTTCCCTAAGAAACACACACAGATCATAAATAAGGTTAGATGTTATTTTAAGTAATAAACACTAAGATACAGAAATTTCATTGCAGCCTTCTGTCTTTGTCTGTCTCTTCATTTTGACTATTTTTAGTTTGCAGTCAGCATTATGACTGTGAACTCAAGGAACACTTGGACAATAGGTACATAAATAATTATGGATAGGTCTCCAGAGCCTTAAACATTAGCAGAGAATTCAAGTACTGGCTGGGACTATTCCATGGCTTGGCAATACAAGCTGTACTTGTACATATTGCAATAACTTTATTTCCCATGGTGAAAAACTAACCTGGACATTGGTGGTGGTTGAAAGGTCTGCAAGAAGCTTTGAGAATTGCAAACTGATGTATTGATGCGAGGTGCTGTGGGGTGGCTGAAATCGCCGCTTTAACCCAAAAGCATCCCCTGCAAGGAATGCCCTGGGGGTGCAGCTCGGCACCTCGCAGGCCGACTTCCAGCACCCGTGCCGATGGTTGGCACTGAGACACAGCCCCGCACCCAGGCCAGGATAGCCCAGGTGTTACCAGGAGCAAGGAGCGTGGAGGGCTCTCCGCATGGGTTCCAAAAGGTTTATTCCGAAGGGGTCAGAGGCGAAGAGGCCGAGCAGGCCTCGTGTACAAGCTTGTAAGGGGTAACAGAAAGGGGGCTGGCACAGCACCAGCAACCAATTACCTGGGGGCAAGGGGCAGGGAGAAGGCAGAGGGATACAACAACCAATGGGGAGAGGGAAGGGGCGGAGTGGGGGACCAGGTACCGGACAGGTACTGCCTGATGGGAGAAGAAGTCTTTCCCTGTAACCTGAGCAGGGGGAGCTTATTTGTTCTCTGAGTTGACCCACCAGCGCAGGGGGTCTCCCGGACCAGGGTTTTCTGGCATCCCAGCTTCTACCGCTGCCAGCTCATCCACCCCAACAACTCCCCCTATTCTGTTTAAAGGAAAAGCTTCTCCCATCTGCCTAATTAGGCACTTTTTGAGGCATCCAAACAAACTTAGAACAATAAAAATTATTAGAATCACCCACAGTCCAGCTTTGACTAAGGATGCTAACCATCCTCCAAGTCCCCATCGTCCAAAAAGGTCTCCAAGCCAATCCGCTTCCTTTTCTACCTTTAGGTCTTTAATTTGCTCCTTCATTTTCTGTATCGTCGCGTGGATGCTTTGGCTATGAGATGTCAGGTTAAAACAGCACAGTCCTTCAAATTCCTCACAGCCATGTCCATGGGCTAATAGAAGAAAGTCAATTGCTGCTCTGTTCTGCAGCGTTGCATGCCTGGTGGTTTCCTCGTCCTCAAGTAATTGAGAGAGGGCACTCGATGTTAGGTTAGCATGCTTTCCAACCCAGCACTCAAGGTGGGTAAGTTCACCCAGGGCTTTTGCTGCTGCCACTCCAGGCAGGAAAAATGATGCAGCGACCTTTTTAGACAATGACCAATTAACAATTTCGCTATCACAATTTGGGTCTAATTGCTGTATTCCCCTCTTTTGGCGGGCCAATTGGGTATGGTTTCTCCAATATATAATTTGGGTCTTGTTGGGTGCTAGTACAGAAAGCCTGCCGAGAGTGCACGGTCCTCCCCGGAACCGGGATGGGATTCTGGACCACGCCCGGTTCCCACAAATCAGGAACGCACCCTTAGGAAGTGCTTTGGGATATAGGGGTGACTCTGCTGGGACGGGATGATCATGTCGGCACCGATTGCTGGTGGAATACACCTTTTCACGAGGAGTAACGTTTCTACTATGACTAATTTTTTGGTATTCTGATAGGGATAATGCCACCCCCTTCATGCTGAAGACAAACCTAAGGCAATAGGTAGCCCAGGAGGACCCCAGTAGTACCAATTCTTGGGGTTCCTCTGGTGCTGTCGCCAATGTATTACCGAACACAATTCTACAGGAGCCATCTTCTATGTTTTTCTGCTCATACTTCACAGCACTGAACTCTGAGTACTTTACAAAGATTAGGGCTGATTAAACCTGTGTGATTACTCATTTAAGAGTTACCCTGCCTTGCAATAATGCTGCAGTGTTTTTGAAACCTGTTAGAGATATTAGCTGCTAGAGCTGTCATGGGAAACATATCGCACATCCACAGACGTGCCTGAGAGTAAAAAGAGAGATTTTTACTGTTTTTCCAATTGATATTTAAAACACAAGTTAAAAATATAGCTTGTAAGGATAAAAGCTAAGTGTGTATCAATGGATGTTGCATCGCCATTGCTTTGGGTTATGATAAAAAATAGTAACAGTAAAGAAAACTTGTGTAAACTACTGAACATTTTCTACTAACTTGATTTTTTTTGGCATGTGTTTTTCAAAGAGGACTCTTTGATATTAAGTCACCTTTTGAAAAAACCTCTTGTGATGTATTAGTAGTAAAGTGGTGCAGAAAAGTAAGGTTTTTATGCTGAGATACAAAAGTATTTTTTAAAAAACCCTGAAATCTATATTTAAGAAAGCACTACCTATGCAGAAATTGATGTCAGCAATCATCAAAACCATTAATGTTACAGAATTACCATGTAGATTTTCTGTATTTGTTTTTATTTCCTTGTAACAGTCTGTGAAAATTCTTTCCTTTGAGCCTTTGGAGAGCTGGGTCATGCAGGACAGTGAGTAATACAGAAGACTTTCACCTCCTAGAGGTCACCCCTGCAAATGCAAGGCTAGGAAGAAGTAGTAAAAGTGAAGACTCCACTGAAATACAAACAAATGTATTTCTGCAATTTTACAAAGAGAAGCATGAGGACAAGTTAGGCAGAGCACTGCTTTGAATGACAGCCTTGGTGATCAGGGAAGTTGTTTGTTTATATCTGAGGCATTTAGTTCTCTACACAATCTCTGCAATTAAGCAGGCCTGCATCAAATGTGAATCAATCGGCTTTTTTCCTAGTAGGAATGACTGAAACATTCTACTCAAACCTCCCATTTCATGTTGTATCACTTTGTAAAATCAAGTGGGGTCTCTGGAACATATCAAGAGCCAGAGTCAGATCTTTCTTGATGGAGCTCTTGATGGAGTAATCACAGTTCTCATATTGAGAGGACAACAGCTCCTCAGGTCTTGTGTAGGCTTAAAAAAGGAGGAATTTACATTTCCTGCCTTTGGAAAGTGTACTAGCTTCCAGGTGACAAGTAAGCCTACCAACTTGTACAGGGGAAGCCCTCCTTTTGCTGTTGCACTCTGTGCCTGCTGGACCACTCGGGGAGTAATTTTAGATCACTGAAATGGTACAAAACTATCTCAGAAGACGGGGGGGAAGAAAAGCAAACATGTAGAAGATGGCATCTTGCCATTCTAGTGAGCTGAACTGGCTTGAGGGAGACTCTAAGCAGCCGCAGAACAGGTGTAGAGGGAGCAGGAATACTCCTCTTTATGGCTCTGTGCAATTAAACCAGTACCTCTGCTTCTGAAATGGTACCCAGGAGACTCTTTCCCTGATTCTGGCATCGCTGCACAACAACTGAGGTGTGCTGGGCCTGAAGGAACACAGAGAAGAGTAGAGCAAAAATCTAAACCCAAGTGTGAGTCTAAAACATGTTTCTGTTGGAACCTGTGTGTGGTGAGTCCTGGTCTGCTGTTACAGCCTGTCTGTCTTGTATTTCATAATCTGCAAATAACTGCACAGGAGCTGAATATGCTACCCAGACTTGTGATTGCTACATGAGTGACAGAAGGCAAAGCCAACTGTCCTCAGCTAAAGCAAACCTTCGGTTTCACTCTGGCTTTCAACCTCAGCCCCAGATCATTCTCCTTTTCTATTTCTCCCCATTCTCCTTCCATCCCAGCTGGCTCCTTTTTTCATTCCAGTTCAGCTTTTATCCCCACTGCAATGCGTTAAGTTATGCCTATAGAAGCAACCCTTGTAGGTCCCTTCCAACTCAGAATATTCTGTGATTCTGTGAATCCACACTGTAGCAGGTGTCCTGAGAAGCTGGTATTTGATTCTAGTAATGGCAACGAGGAGTTGTGATTGATTCTGCAGAAGTGACAGAGATATATCTGGACAAGGGAAGAGAATAAAGCCTGTGAAGTCAAACTGAATATATTTTTTTAGAATTTATTCCAGCACTTTATAGAAAACTGAGGTAACCCTAACAGAAGCAAAACTCAAGTCAGTATTACAGGAAAAGTAAGAAAAATCACCAGTGAATTCACATGTGAAAGTACAACCATACTCCGCTCATTCTTTAAAGCTCTTCAAATTTGTACAAGTTTCAGAGAGACACATTGGCTTGGTTTGTTGGCAATTCACAGCTACTTTGAAAGCAAAAACAAAACTGTTACTGTACTGTATCACAAAGTGACATTAGTATGAAAGAGGCAAGACCCCTCCCTCCATCTCTGATCTCATTTGCGTGACAACACCAGGCTGGCATTACTAATGCACAGGTCCCCAGAGTACACTGGGTCTCACCTCTGCATGCTCTGAGCTTTCCATACCCTTTTCACTACGGATCTGTAGATGTCAAGGACTCCTAGCCTTGAGCATACAGTAATAAGTATGTATGAGCAAAACACATTTATAAAAGATATTTTAAAATTAAATGTGCTTTCTTCTTGGACCTTTTACAGTCTGGAAGAGATGCGCAGTTTTATGTCGGGAAAACTATTTCAGCTTCAGACATAAACGTTTGGAATGTCAAGGGACTACTGAAAGTCCTGAAAACACTTTCATGAACATTACTGCTATAACTCAGTAAAATCCATTAATGTTTCCCATAACATTGAATCTAAACATGCATCAGTGTGAACCACGAATGGTAATTCCAAGTTGCAATATGGCCTAAAATTTCCAGATATAACAGAAACAAATGGTTGTGGTCATTCATAACAGAACATTGCACAATGTGGAACAGAGTGCCTCTTTCTAATATGCATAAGGAGATTCCAAATGTATGATGAGACAAAAGCAGATATATCTATTTGAATGAATTTATAAGACATGTTAAAGCTACTATTTAATAAAATAAAAACCCGATTACCACATAAGAAAATATTTTTGGAAATACTTTCTTTTTTCAAAATGTACAAATTCTCTGCTGACAATCTTATAAAACACATACATGCTGCAAAAATGAAACATACAAGAGGAGCAATGAAGAATTACCTCAGCTTTCACCACCACTTCACTTGATTGAAACTGTTCTAGTGTTCCATTAAGCATAATAATATATTTGGAAAATGTAAATAACCTAATTACATTTTTTTGCTTCAAGCTTCCAGGCACCAGTCATATATCGCAATCGTATAAAAAGAAGATCCCTGCCCATCTGCAGCCAGCTCCAAAAGGGAACTAACTTAGAACCTGTGATTAATGAAGAAGAAAATCAGAATGACAATGTTAGAAAAAAACGAGCACTGGCAAGACACACATTTAAGCAGTCACAAACCTCTGCATTCTCAGCACACTCAGCCCCACAACCTAGATCTTAACATTAATAAAAAAATTATATTTTGAAAGCTATTACTTTATAGTAATTACATTATGCCATAGGTGGGAGACTCTAGTTTGCAAGCAGCACAGTAATTCCATGTATATGACAAAATGCACAGTGGTCTCTGTCACAAGGCTTTGTTCAAGTAAACAGGAACATGAACACCAATAATTAAGCAAATGATTTACCTAGCAACTTTGGAGAAGAGGACCACCACCTTGTCTTACAACAATAATATGAAGGTGCCAATCATCAGGCAAGGCAAGGAACCCACACTACAAAACCAAGCCTTCTATCATCTCTGCTAACATTTGGGTTAGGTGCAAAGTACATGTGGAACTGCACTGAAAGGAAACATTGCTAGTAAAGCTGGCTCAGGACATTCTCTGCTTGCACCTTTCATCATCACTACAGTTCATTACAATTTCTGTTGTTCAGGGACTGTGCTGAGGAGGAGAGATTCAGATTTTAAAAAAGATAAAAACATGAAAAGGGGAAAAAAATAGAGGAACTGCATTTGATGGGGGGCAAGTGAGCTGAAGCAAGCAGTAACTCTTAAGCTGGCTCTGCAGTGAAGAAATATGCATGGAGCTATTCTTCCCAGTAACTCAGTGGCAGAGACCTCTCTACAGGTATGAAAGAGTACCACATCTTAAGAAGAGGCGGTGCTGTAGAGGAAGCCTTAATTTTGGAAGACAAGACATGGTGAAATGGAATTGAATCAATAAGCGATGATGGTTAGACTCCCTGCACAGTGTTTTACAATTGCACTAATTTATTAACACATTACAGCAAGAGGACATACCAAAGTAGTGTTTTGTCCTAGCAGTGTAATTTCCTACTTTTGCCTCCAGTGGGAGTGCAGAGTTTCTCTCCTGTGCTACCCCTTCACTGACTCTTTCCGTACCAAGCCATGGCAGAAGGCTGGCAAGGACATGAAATTCAAAATATTTATGGAAAGAAGGCTGTGTGCTATCAAAACTGGGTAACTATGGCAATAACCTTGGATCTGTTATTCTGGATTGACATGGAAGGAATCTTACAAGAACATGAACAATTTCCCTACCTTCTATTTCAGTCCAGTTGACAGCAACTTCTGCTATAGGTATTTTCAAGCACTGGGCTATATAAAGAAGTTCCACGTCAAATGCCCTGAAGAAGAACAAGAAATACCAAATATAGTCACACATATTCCCAGAAGAAAGACAGTGGAAATGTTGATTAAATGATTGTTCAGTTATGCAGTTGATACCAATGCTCTGTGGGTCAGATAAACATGGAAGGGAAATTAATTTTCCTGACTAAACATCTCAGAACATAGCCCACATACACACAACAATAACAATACTTCACCGTGTCCTGTTTTTGAAGGTATAGATCACCCTGTGTTCAGCCTACTGCTTGCTTTTCATTCTGCCACAAACACAGTTTAAACATTTTTGAAGACCATAAACACCAAGCAGTCAAATGTACAGTGTCACACCACATCTCTAGTAGTTTCATCAAAGGGGACATCTACTTGCTGCATTTTTATGCTGATCTGATGGGTTCTCCTTTTACTTTCTCAGTCAAGGAACTCAAGGAGCAGCATAGAAGTGAGAAATTATCTATGTTACCATGCACAACAGAACCCAAACAACAGTTGTACTTTAGTGACCACTTCACGCACAACACAAAAACCCTCTTGAGAGACTTCTTTTTTTTTTGTTGGCTCATTTTTATGCAGGTTGTACAGCAAAATGAATTGGGGGATTGATCCTACTCTGGCAGGTGCTCCTTCCTGCTCAGTTTGTCCTAAATACACCTTAATCCCCTCAGTTCTCTGCACAGAGAATTGTCTGTGTATTTCATTCCTGCAAATGCATTCTCAAGTGGGCCTTCTGACTGTGAAATACCAGACTTTTGATTTTCAACCAGTAGTTCGGCAGCTTTTAATGGTTGTTTAGAAATGAGCATACGAAGCTGCCAGTAGCTACTGTTGACAGGGTTGAACACAAATCACAATTATGAAGATTTTGGTGATTTGCCTTAAATTCTCGTTGCTAAGTCCAAGACAGCTTTCTTTAGAAATGAAAGAAAATCTTTTGCCACTGGAGGAAATGTAAGCAATAATAAAAAAAAAAAAAATACTCATTCATGCTTAAAGGGCTGCTTGAATTCATGTCTTTGGTAATTCCATTTAGCACCAGAGAAAAGACAGAAAGGAACAGACAAGATCATCAAGAGCAGGCAGAAGACACACTTTAGCAGGTTGCTTGCCAAGTTCAGATGTTATTTCCTTCTACTTCAAGCCACCCTCTCCTTTTAAGCAGTGTATTTCTGTAAAACTGTTAATGAACGCAACAACAGCAGTCCACTTTGAAATGTGCACGTAGGTCTGACAGACACAGGTAGGTTCCCACTGAGGTACAGACCACAGCATGCTGGCTTGCTGGTGGAATCACAGACACACGCACCGACCTGAACTCACGCTCTCGGTGTTTGTGACAGGAGAGCCACTGATTCCACATGGGACAGCATTAAAACAAGCAAAGGCAGCACAGACAGATGTTCTCTACAGAGACTACAGCTACTGTGTATAGGGAATTTAGAGCTACTTTGTAAATCTGATTTTGATTAGGACATGGGCCTTCTCATTGTCACCAAAAAAGTTACAAGAAAAAATTATTTTTTACCTCAGTGAACTAAATCTGCCCCAAACAGCCTTGTCATTTCACTGCTTTCTTTACATGACTGTTGAATATTATGTCATTAACCACTCCATGGTCTCTTCTACTGAAGTGATATTATTTAATTTTTTTGCTGACATTTTACATTTGTAAGCCAAAAACCCAGAGTATTCACCTTTGATTGTTTATGAATCATATGTATTAAGACTAAATCTAATTTTGTAATACTTACGACTTAAATGACTAAAAATCTTAAGAGATGCAGAATAATTGTCTGATGAATTAGACTGTATGAGCCGCTCTAAAAGTATTACATAAACTATTAGCCTAGTGAACTAATAGTTATTTGCAGTAATTCCTGTGGACAACTGATTACTGGAATGTCAGCACATACATCACAGAACAACAACATTAAATAGTTCTGTGAACTACAGGGCTCAAAGTAAAAGATTAAAAGCACAGGAATTAATCACGTTGAACACTAATATTGTTATATGTGGTTGCCATTTGGGTAACAGTGAACATATCCTGAAATTAAAAAAAAACAACTATTCAAAGCTGAAAGGAGAATGACTTCAGCAGAATACCACAGGGTTAGTATTTTTCTTCCCTGTTCCCCACCACCTTTCAGTATACCAGAATAGTTAGGGAATACAGACCACAGTAGGTTCAATACACTGACAGCATTACACTACACCCATACTGCAGACCACCAGATCCAGATGGTACAGGAGAACCAGACAGAAGCTTCCACAGCCAGGATTAAGCGTGGGTAGGTTAGATGGAGCCTACCCTAGAGGAGATCAAAGCCACACCAGTGGATGAGCTGGTAAATGCAATTCATGCAATTTGCCACAAAGCCATTTGCGAGCAGTTACACGTGACAGAACCACTCCCAGAAACAGCAAGGTATTATTCACACCATGTACTTAATTCTGCTGCCTCTAGAGAGGGGGACACAAAACTCAGAATACCCAAGTTTGGCTCCAGCCTGAAAGAATTCAGGCTACAATTTAAGTACCCAGAGTTAGATACCCAAAAATATATGGTGTGAATTATTTCCCCATCTATTTCTAACAGTGGCTCCATGATGTGTTAATTACCACAAACATGTAACATAAAGTAAAGAAAAAATTCTCCAAGTGGCTGTGTTTTGGTTAAGTTACAATTTAAGACAATGCTGGCTAAAATTTACTTGAACACCGAGTTGTTGGTGTTCAACTGAATTCAGTCCTTTTAAACTGAATCCTTAAGATGCTTGAGCTTATAAAACATCTACCCTGAAAAATTATCCTGTATTTTAAAATTGCACTAGGACTTTTTTTTTTTCCTGGTCCAGTATTATGTGTTTCAAAAAACAAAATCAGGCCTTCAGTTATAACATTTTAACCGGAATTTACAAGTTTTGTTCACGCAAGATATGTTCTTCCAGTACACTCTTAAAGGCAAAGAAAACAGCCAATGGTCAAAGAGGCCTAACAGTGAAACAGAATGCCAAATGGGCCAGACTGCCAGCATTGCCCTAGCTAAACTGGGGCTTTTGAAAGTCCCCATGTCAGCCAAGAGCAGGAGTTTTTACAAGACAAAACAGACACAGTTAAAACAAAAAAAATATTTTTGCATTGACTAGACACTCATAAACAATTCTACTTGCTATGAACAAAACCAGGAAAAAACCAATTCATTCCACTGCTTGTGTCAGTCTACAATGGCACTGAAGTGGGAAAAAAAACCCCTGCAGCAATATGAATGCTTATTTTTCTGAATTTTTACATAGAAACTCATATGTAGAGATTAGCGACAAACTCGAGAAACAAACATTTTTTTATATTGATCTTTCCAGTTTAAAATGTGAAACAGCATGGCTTGTTCAGTGCACAAGGCAATTTTTATAAATAAAAGTAAAAAAGTCTATCCTAAGGATAAACATTTTCTGCCTGGAAGAAAATTTATCATTTTTTTTTGTTGTCAGAAGAAATCAATGACTAAATTTAGGATAGGAAAACTCGGCCAGTGAGACCATTTAATTATCCAGTATTTCTCCTATGCATCAAAACTTAACATGAACAGTTACATTTCTCAGGTCAAGACTATAGATGCATAACTAGACCTTCTTTTGTAGCCTGAAGTGAGTAATTCCAACTGTCTCTGTTTTGTTTTCATAATATCTCTTTTAATTTTCTTTTAAGTTTTAAATTAAAAAATGTGCTCCATCCATTTCTGCAAAACAGATTAGTTGTGTAATCAGATTCAGAATCTAAAACACAAAGCATATGCTCTCTGTTCAAAGGCTGCCCTCATTTCAAACTAATGTCAAAACTTTGCTATTTAGAAAGTAAATTTCAAGAATGTTTCGTTTATATTCATATATACACAGCCAAAGGATAGTTAAACAAAAAAGAAAATGAGAACACTGACAAAAAAACCCTAGTTTAGGATGTAAGCATTATTTCTTAGTATCAAATACATAAACAGTTCGCAGAAGCCATTAATTTTCAAATGCTTTCTAAAATTTAGGGTTAGATTAAAAAAAATTATAGGAAATATCTTGGTTTCTCTTTAAAGAGTGTTACATGACCCTTACTGCCATAATGATAAAACTGTATTTTTCCTTGTATGCTTCAGTTTCAAGATTTCCCAAATTTAAGCATCTATAAATCAAATTCAGCACAGTAAGAAGAAAAATCTGGTCTGTTTTCTAGTATTTTTAATATTAAAAAAATTATATTCACATCAATGTCCACTGGAATGGAAAAAACATGGAGAAAGCATAAAGAAGTGAGGGTCTAAGCAGGTGGGAATTATTAGATAGCTGATTTTACAGTAATCATATATTGATTTCATGAGTAAACATGTTATGCATCAATTTTAATCTAAATATTTGTCATGTGCTCCATACGAATTCACCTAGCACTGTAGTAGCCCCACAAATCCAAGCCTGACTAAGCTTGAGCAGACAGGACAGATGATTTGGGTTTTGCAGAAGCCTGGTGTTCATTCCCTTCAGCAGCTCACCACGTGCTCCAGTGCAGCAGCTGGGGAGCCCTTGGCAGACTCAAGGGCCAGGGTGCTTAGCTCAGATGGTTTTTATCCTATTAAATGCTGCTTGTTCCTTGAATATTCTCCAGCATTCTCCTCCATTATTCCCAGAACATCCAAGCACCGACCACACTGAACTGTGAACACTTCAGTACCTAACAGAGCTGCACCCCACTTGTGGGATTTTAAGATTCGAAGAGAATCAAATGATTTCCTCGGATGTCAAGTAGCCCCAATGCAGTGATGTAGAAGCAGAAATAAACCCAGATTTCAGAGCCTCTAATCCAGTACCAAGATAGTGGTGTGTTGCTACCCCTTGCTGATGGTCTCAGTATGAACAAGTTGCTCTGTGACCCAGGTGGGGACTCCATATTGTTCCAGGTCAGCAGAAATACAATATCAACTACTATTTCTTACTCTTCTACCTCCATACTCAAGATATGCATAGAACCTCTATGGCACAACGTCTAACCAGTTTTTATTTTCCTTTTTACACACACGTTATGCAATGGAAAGATATCAGGGGCCAGATTTGTTTAGAATAAGAAGTTTCCACTATTGAGCTGTTTCAGATTCTTACACAATTATATACAAAGAAATCTAATGGGAGGTCTATGGGATGAATGTTTGATGTCCCTATATAATTTCCAACTGCAATTATCCCAACTGTTTGGACAACACTGACATTTCACTTAGGACTATCATTTCCCGGAATATATGCACTCTCCCCACATACTTACACCTCCCCATCTCCCAGTTTATTTCCAGATCTTAAAAATATTAACTGGGAAAAAGACAGTACTTTGCTTTGTGCACTGCCATGCTATCTTCCAGTTGCACATGCTCAATGACTAGCTGTAGAGCTGATAAGTAACTTTCAAGACCTTACTATAGGGTTTTTTTGCTTCAGCAGTGGCAATAATCTGAGTTTCTCTCCTCTAAGAGGGTTCCATTTTCCACAAACCTTGCCAAAGCTTTTGATTTTGAAATCTCTACTGTTCAGATTTGGTTTAAATTAGCCAATAAATATGGAAATGAAGGCAGGTAAACACAGAGACTGTTGATTGACAGATGAGCATAAACCCAGAAAATACATTGCCAGTTTGAGCAGAATTAAAACAAATTTTAAAACCCCCAAAAACCTATAGCTGTTTTTAGGCAAATTTGTGACTCAAAATTATCTCAAGAGCTTCTTTCTTGGAAGAATTTGAGTTGTTCTTTTCTTGACACAAAACAAGCATTCTTCATCACTAGCCAGTAAATTTCAGATAAATAAGAAAACACACAGGAGATACAGTTTATGGATTACTGTAAATAAAAGAACAAGAACAGAAGGCTCGTTTTCTAGAGGCACATACAAGGCACAATGAACTAAGACATGGAGATCTGATATGTTACACACTAACAATATAGTTACTATAAAATGTTAGCAATACCCCTTTTTCATTGCTCCTGTTCCTGGGTAGTGGGGTACAGCACAATTATTTTTACTCTTTCATTCCTTTAGTGCTAGATGATTGAAGTGGCAGAAGAAAGTTTGTTAAGATTTTATCTAGAAAACACTTTATATAACCAATAAGTGCAATTACAAAAAATGATAAAATTTAAGATTGCATTTTCACAGCTGAAACTGATTATCCTTAAAATTATCCTATAAATTATCCTATTTATTTCTTTCAGTTTTCTTCTTTAAGTGCTGAATTTATTAAGCGAAGTTAAATAAGGCAATTTTGAGATGTGTTCTTCTGGGCCTCACACATATTTTTAACCACGTACTTAGAGAATCTCTGTATGTGAAATTTACAGAACTTTATAGAGCAAGACTGGGTTTGGAGGTAGCAGCACAAATCATACTTCTGGCTCAGCTATAGTTTCCTTTAGAGCAATACACAAACCACTGGTGTGGGAAAGAGATTTTCTGACTGTTTCTGCTCAGCTACTGATTCAATACAACAATAGCTCTACATTCCACGCCAGATTCATGTGCCCAAACATGACCTTTGGAACTGCAGTCTGGAGCAGCAGTACCGCTGTCAGAGCTCAACCTAAAACTGTACACATTAGAATTGACTAGGACTGTAAGATCGCACACATTTGTGTAAGGGAACTTTGTTCAGGAGTTCTGTTCCCTGTCAAGCAAGCAGTAGCCCATGAGCAATTTTCTAGAATGAAGACAATAGTTTGAAAAGGTTTGACTATACCTAATTAAACTATCCCTTTTAGCAACAACTGAGATACAGAAAATTTACAGAAATTATGGTATTTGTGTGAAAACGGTGTTTCAGTCCCATAACAGTAGTCATGGCTGTATCACTCACATACAGGAACTGTTCTAGCTAAATTACAACTAAAGGAGCTCTAAAGTAATTAAAAGACTACGCATAATTTTTTATTGTCTTAAATTAATCTATCAGTAGTCCTCTCATAAAATACTTTAGGCAAGAAAATAAGTAAAGAATAGGCATTTGCTTTCACTTCAGAGTCCTCAGCAATTCTAAACATCAGATATTGATTTTACTTAAAATATTTTGGTTAAGCAGTACTGAATTTTAATGTATAAAAAATAAGACAGATAAAAGTTTTGAATAGGATTAATAACTCTTAACTTTCCTTATCACAATAACAGCTTCTCTCCATTTCTTACACTGCTGGCATGACTCATTTCTGCAAAAGGAGAGAGGACTCTCAGAAACAGGGAATGGACTACAGCACAATGAAAAATCGTTTGTTTGAAATTTTTTCTGGAAGTGAATAAAGAAGTGTTATTAGGATTTTCTGTTGTTTGAAGCCTTTTTCTTCTTTTTATTTCTTCTCCTTTTCCTAATCCTACCTAGGATTACATAACTCTTTCGAGAAAAGAGAAAAAGATTAAATAAAGAATAAAATTAAATACCCAACTATTTTCCTAAAATGTATCTTAAGAAGAACACAGAATTTCTAGCAATTACCAGGTACTTTAACGTAACAAGAAATCGAACTGCCACGCAGGCAGTACTATAACTGGCTAAACTAAGCAGCTGGGATTTATACCCGGACATCACGTGCTTCATTGTAGCTGCAATACTGAAATTACCTTTCCAAACCCATGTTCAATTATAAAAAAAACCCTGCAACAAAAAAAAAGGAACAATTTACCAGCGTTCTATGTGAAGGTTTGAGAAAGTCTGCAAGGCAGCTTCTCTGGTTAGAAGCTTAAATCCGCACTGTGTGTCCCGGATCTCTTTGACACAGAGAAACCACACCAGGAAGTGGAACCCATACATGAGCAGAGTTCGAAAGTAAGAGCGCTGTGGACAAAAGGCAAGAAGTTAGATGGTTTCATTTGAGTGGTGAGTGAAGTGCTTGAGGAGAGCTGTCTTACAGGACAGTAACCCTGTTTTGTGATAGCTTTCAAAGTTTGTAAACTGGTTGTATTCTGCACTGGAATGAAAACAGAACTTATCAATTGTTACAGTCAAACAAAATTTTAGCTGAAAGGGAAAGATTTTGATCTAGGGAAAGATTTGCCAGTCACGTGTATGGTCTAGGACAGGAGGAATCCAACTTCCTTTTTCTGCTCTCCCCAGTTCAGAGCAGTTTTTCATTCTGGGTTATGCCTTATTAGGCAGAGAAAGAACCTGCACCTGGATTTCAAATAATTAGTGGAACAGCCATAGTATCTTCTGCATGATTCTTTGGAAGTATAAAATGGACCAAGTGAAAACCAGGTCTAAAGTAAAGGCTGCTGTGCGAGATAACATTTCATTTTTTGTTTCCAGCGATGTTACAGTCATCTCTTTTGTTCTTTTGCCTTCACATATATATTTCATATTCCCAATAAATGTTCCCAGCTTACTCTTTGGTTACATTTGTATGCTTGGCACAATAATCATACAGATAAGTTTGCCCATGGACTCCAGAGGCTGGAGTATGGATTTGCGGAGGTCCCTCTTTATTCAAGAGAGTTCCTAAAGAACTAGAACTCTGATCCACAAGTTGCTTCTGAACTCACTGCTGTTCTCAAGCTCAGTTTAAGTGATTGTATCTATGACTGCAAGCCACATATCATGTAAAATCTTCAGGAGCCAACAATTCAACTGTTAAGTATCTCTGGGTGATAAGAGATGCTTTTAAAGCCAACAACTTAGAACCTCACTTGAAAAATGAGAAGATGCTTGGTTTATTACGTAATCGCCTTTGGCTTAAGGAAAACCAAATTCATTGCTTCTGCCTTTTGAAAAATGCTCCTGCCCGAGGTTAATGGTGGATCTGGTGTAGCTTCTTTGGCTCTTTTGGCTCTGTGACCAAGAACACAAGACTCCCACTAGTGCCAAAAGGCAAGTGCTAGGAGGCTGCATGACTGTCAGACAGCGAAACTGTGCACTTCACAAAGAGGAGTTCCTGGGTTATGTTTATCACTCCTAAGACTATTTATGCAAGTCATAGTATAGATTCATTAAAGGACATTACCAATTCTGGAGGCAGACCAGAATTCTTGATGCACTGAGACTGAGCACAAGGGTGAAATTCTGGTGTTAATAAATTCAATACAGCTGCTTATCACAGCTTCATTCTACTGTTTTAGATGCCAGTAAATCCAGAGAGAAATCCCAGCATCTAAAAAACCGCTCTGCAACTTTTTTATACCTATTGCACTATACAACAGTCTTTTCCCACTATAGCAAAGGTAGTCTTTCTATTCCAGTCTAGGGACAGCTGGGTGATGAAACAAAATGGGCTACACAGTTCAAGCAAATCAGTACTACCTAACCAGTTTGTGATTCCTCTATTAAAAAATCAGAAATACGGGGAAAAACAGGAAGCAGAGGATGGAAATGTCCCAAAAATTGTACTTTCGTATTAAAAGATGAAAGTCCTGTTCCAATTCCTCTCCCTAATGTAGCAAGGCCTTCAAAGATGAAAAGAAACATGAATGCACTGAAAACAGTCTGTCCACATTTAGTACTTGACCATGCAATGAAATACTTTTTCTGGTCTCCACTTTATCAGTTACATAATTTCCCCATAGTAGTTCCTAGTTTCTGATAACGATGAAGGTTCTCTTTTCTTTTATTTAATTTTTAAAAAAAATATTATTGTTGGTTTTTTTGTTTGGATGCTACTATACATGCAGCAGTATTTGCAAGATTTCTTTCCGGTGAAACTCTTCAATCCTATCTGATAAACCAAGAGAAAAAACTACAGATCTACCAGAGGCTGAACATTACCAGTGTAACTTCTTTTGAACTTCTGTAACTATTTTAGTAGTTGTGTATATAGTTTTGGATAATTTCAAGTACTAAACATCAGTATAAACAAAGCTGACTCTTGAGAACATTCACCATGATGAGCACATCCAATGACACTGAAAAAATGAGCCCGGCAATGTGTCTGTTGCAATACAAGTTCCATGCCTGTGCTTTGTCAATTACTGCCTGCCAAGACATCAGAAAATCAGATGCAAGATAAGGCCATGTGCCTGTGCATCACTGTTTATTACACAAGAGTCACACATAGAACAGTACTGTCTGTGTGTTCAAAACTCAAAAATTTTACTATGAGTAATACAGAAAACTTAAACCACTTTCCCATGAATAGAGGTACTCTTCAAACAGCTGGCTGCTAATTATCCCTAACTCATTTTACACAGGTTTCAAGATCTGCAGGCCAAGTTCTTGCACTGGAAGGAAATCAATAATAATGAACTCATCAGCTGCCTTCCATTCCAGCCCCAGTACTGGTTACTGGCTAGTAATTCTGTCAGGGTTTAGAAGCTCTGCTTGTGAGATGCTCTCAACTACGAAAATTAAATCCATAAATTGGAACACTACCTGAAATGAGTTCAAAGTGCCTGAAATCTAGAACATATCCTTTGTATATGTTGGAGCATATCCTGCACTTATGACAAGCTTTTTCTTATTTTTATCTTCCATTCTTTCACAAATACTGATTATGTGATTGCAAAATATGTAGAGCAGAAACAAATAATGGAAATATTTGGGTATTAGTACATAGCAGAAAATGGAAACAAACCTTTGCTATTGAGTCCTTCTCCAGATGAGCTCTAGAACCACAGGAAATAGCCATCTCCTTCTGTACAGGAATATAAATTAAAGAGTAATAATTAGTAATTAATATTTAATTATTAAATATTAACAATTAGTAATAACTATTACTTAAACAAATATTTTTTGAATCAGTAGAATCCTGTGTCGAGAACTGTAAAATAAAAAACTTCAAAGCAGTATACTTTTCTGCTTCCTGTAGCTGCATTTCTTGTACTGCTAGGTTTTGAGCATAAATCAGTCTTCTACAATAAGGAGAAAATCTGAAGTTTACTACAATTTGCATACGGTGCATACAAATTGGTTCAATTTATTCAGGTCTGCTTTAGCTTACATTGTTTACTGTATGCATATGGAAAATGTGTTTTAACAGCACAGACAAGCACACAGAATTCCTAGGAACTAAATGTTAAAATGTACGTTTTCCATAAATACAGCACAGTGGAAGGGATAACAGAATAAAGTTACTTGTTGCACTGATGTATCTTCAAATGAATACAATGCCATGGTATCAGCCAAAAATATAATCTCAAATTAAATCAACATGATCAGCACAAAAGGTCTCACATTATTCTCGCACTACTACTTCTGACATGAAACCCCCCAAATCTACTCTATTTGAGAGTGTGGGGCCAATGCTGGAGAACGAGCAGCTGCTGCCACCCTGGTAGGGAAGAGTGTCAGGGTCACATGCTGCCCATCGAGTCTCGCGCTTGTGCTCCTGCACTCGAAGACTGCGACCCCTTCCACAGCTACATCCCCTGCAGCTCTAGCTGGAAGGCTGCACATCCCTTCTGGCACTCTGGGAAACCTGCTACAAGTACCTCACTCATCTGCCTTTAAGCAGAAAATAAACATCAGTTCTTTCAAGTCAAGCTCACAAAAGAGAATGACTATGCAGAGAGGAGATCTTGTTCCACAGGTTTTCGAATTTTTGTTTACAATAAAAGCTCTTCCAAATACTCTCATTAAACTAAGGACCCTGAGAAAAGAAAACCTGTATAAAATAGGGTGGAATTAAGATGCACCCTTAAAGGTATATAGGATGACATCAGATAAAATGAAAAAACAAAACAGTTAACAAAGAAAACTAAGTAGGCACCACATAGTATTTATACAGAACAGAACAACTTCAAACAATTTGAATGAAGCATAAACAGCAAATAGAACGTTCTGTACTGCCTTGAAGCAGGCACAATGGATGGAAAAGAGGTAAGAACTCTGTGGAAGCTCTTTCTGACAGCCCATTCTCGAGGCTTCTAACCTTACACTTAGGTCTTCAGACTTACAACTACATCTTCAACTGGATCTCAAAAAAGTTGAAGAGAATTACAAAAGCCAATCTTGTGTATTAAAGTATGCATGTGCAATTAAGTAAAGGCATGAGAATTTATACTCACAGGCCATGGCTGGAGATTCTTTAGACCTTCTTCTACTTTTTCAATATCTGCAAATTTTGTTGCTCCATCTGCATCAGCCATAAGAATCTTTTTCCCCCGAGAACTAAAGACACCCTGCAATGACAATAGTCAACAAAAAAACCAACACCTTTGAAGTAAATTATTTGTTGAAAGCTAGGTGCAAGACTTTCCAAAAACCTAATGTAGTAACAAGACAGTGATATCTCACAGATTCTAAACAACAGGTGAGAATACTCTGCTACTGACAGCAAATTACCCATTTATACTGTAATAACATCTAGAAACTTCACACTCTGAGTGACCACAGCGACAGACAAAGCATTAACATGAAAGGCTAACAGTCCCTCTCAGGAAAAGCTTGCAAACGAAAAGCTTTACAAACTTAAATCTAAAAGTCAGTAAGTTGTTACAGTCAACTCTAGAGGGGAGCACTAAGAAGCAGTGAATAGGAACTGCCACTGCAGTGGATGGCTTTTCTTTGCCATGAGAGCTGTGGAAAGGAGGATGCAGTGCGAATTTCTCCTAACACTGTTCCAAGAAAATTCAAGAGCTATTCCTCAAAACTAATTTAAGATTAAGTCTCAAGTCACAGTATCACTGAAAAACATTTGTGATGCACAGGTTTCACAGCTTATTTTGCTATATTCTTGGTCAGAAAAATTTCATAATTTTTGAAAGGGTCCAGCCAGGAAAACAATTAGCAGTGGGTTTGACAAAAGCACTGTCACAACCAAGCATGTGTGCATTTGGAAAAGCCTGTCAAGGAAGTGGCTGTACACATATACCTTCCACATTAGGCATTGCAAAAGTATATTACACAGAAAATTGTCCTCTTTCTCTTGGAATTACTTCAAAATTGTCTCTTTCAAAAGTTCCATATGTTCTCTCCACTTCCTATAGTTACTCATTTTTCTCAAAAAATAAATTGATGCCTTAAAGAGAGAGCTGAAAATACAGATACACTGACAATCCATAGATAATACCACCCTTTTACAGAAAAGTGTCATTCATCATAAGAATAAAATGCTCCTTCTAAATGTGTAAAGGCTATCTTACTTTTAGAACATGTTCATTTTATGATAATGCCTATGTGAAAACATAAATTGTGCTGTTTTGACTATCGAGTGTGGGTGATAGAAGTGGGCTTCAGTAAACATAAGCTTTGCTGGATGAGTGCTTGTTTTTCAGCCATCTTAAAAACCACAGCTATGACCTGGAGAGCAAAGTTTGCAGCTTCAGCTCTATTTTGTCTACAAAACCTTAAATTTAATCTGTAGCAGTTTTGGGTTTTTTTTTTTTTTTGTTAGTTTTTATAAATGCAAGCCTATTTCTAAGTAGAACTAACATGAATACGAAATTCAAGCATTTTTTTCCACTTTGAATTCTCATATTAAAAAAATGTCTTTGTTATTGATCTTTCTGGAAAGACAACACCACTACCAAGATCTAAAATAAACCTATTTTGAAAGAAGTTTTTGCTTTAATTTATAGAATCTGTACTCAGTTTTCCCATAATCATTTTGTTAATGCATTAAATTCAAAATGTCAATCAGCAGAGCTCTATCTTCTGTATATTTGGGCACAGGTAGATAAAACAGAGGAGATGAAAGCATTAATTACCGTCCTGACTGCTCCCCCTTTCCCTCGATTTTTTTCCAAAGATATCACTCGCACTTTGTCACTTCCATATTTCTTGCAGTACTCCTTTGCAACCTGACAGATACACAAAAAACCAGCATAAAACAAAACCAGGAATCAAGGGAGAAGTTTACATTTGCTCACCCTTCTAAAGAAAATAAATTAATAGCACAGAGCTATAACCAGTTCAGTCCGCACAAATAAATTGCCAGTGTTTGCTGGAGTCTGTTTGGAAAAATAAAAAACAGTTCACAGTCAAAACAAGAAGAACGAAGAAACTAAGTAATGTTCAATAAGAACAGGATATTTCCCTAAGCAATTTCAAACCCCATCCTCCCACCTCCAAAAAACTCAATCCTAATTTAATTTATATCATACTATTACAGACCTTTTCTATTAACACCAACAGTTAATAAAAGAAATATAATTTTCTATGACAGCTACCTATTCCTCACTTGTCTTGCTGCTATTTGTGGTTTTGAAGAAAAACTCACATTGATCTAAAATCCCAGTCACACTGTAAGGATCTGCACTGCACATTTTGGTACACGTCGTGGGAAAAGAAAGCTTGAGTTTTCTCCTAATTTTTCCTAAAGGTTGTCTTGAGTCCTTTTAAGCCCAGAGGCCTACAGCCATTGTATGCTCAGTTGAAAGAGATGGTAAAAAGAATGCACAGCAGTCAAAAATATTTATGAGCAATCCTTAATGTACAAACTTAAGGACAGAAAATCAAAAAGCAATATGCATTTCAGTAGCTACCTCAAACATCTTCCAAGCAGTACGGAAAAAAACAACACAAGTTGGCTAGCCTTCCTTGCCAGTGACATACATCAAAGTTGAAGCAGAAGAATACAGAACCATTTTGAAAATACTACTACTGGCATGTCGATTTTTAAATGAACAATCCCATGAAGGGTGTGGGAAAGAACTGTGTCAGCTGTTCTGCCAGTCACAGTATGAATGGGATATTTTAAAGGACTTTTTAGTCTTTAGACTTCTCAAATTCGTATTCACATCATCACTATGCAAATGCAGAGTATTTAATGAGAAATTTCTTGAAGACAGGATTAGAATTCTTAGAATCTCAGCTGCAGGACAATGGCTGTCACAGATGCCCATCAAGAAAACTAGAAATTGCAAAAGAATTATATGTGTTCATGTGCATATGTGACATCCACCATGCATACATGACAACGACAGAATGCATTCAGAAATGTGAACTTTAATTGTCAACTGCTTCGAGAACCAAAACATAAACACGAAACATTGTTATATCCCACAAATATACAAAAATCCAAACAAAAATCCTCGCCTCTGATTGCCTGGGAAGACACTTCTTTTTCTTACCTTTGCAGTTTGATCTTTACTACCATCATTAACCACTATCACTTCATAAGTGAATGAAGGATCTCGTTTCTTGAAAATAAAAGCAGAAAAAATGGATTTCATTCAATTTCTTAAGTAGGCAGTAGGTCGTTCAAACATCATTATTCTTTTCTCCCTAGCAATCATTCATGGTTGCCAACAGACACTAATATCATGCAGAAAATTTGTTAAGATGGGACAATTAAAGAATTTTGTTGTATTTGATACATGTACAATTACACTGGCTTGTCATGCTACCATCTAGAACTGACAAACCAATTTATTGTAGAAGATGAAAGCTCAGAAAAACATCACTGTTAAGAAAAGCAAACCACAACAAAATCCACAAACTTTCACAATGAGCTTCTTACTCAGAGAACAAATCCTAATGCAGAACAGATGCTTAAGAAACTTGCTGGAACAAACCAGGATTTAGTTCAGAAAGTTAAACGCACGGTTAATCCTTAGCTCCGTCTTGGACAGATTTCATGCATATGAAGATTTTTTCATCCTATAGTAGTATATTAATTTTTTACTTAATTTAAAAACCCTTTCTGGCACTTGATCTAAAAATAACTGATAAGAAACAGAAGCATTACTTACAAGCGGCCAAGTATTACTGTTTTAATGTACACTAACATAACAAAGTGACTTGATCACTGACTTGTTATACACAATACACAGAAAACTAAAGAATTTTGAATTCAAAAGGAAAATACCTGTCTTTTTTCTAGATAATCCAAAGCTTCATCCATCATAAGGGGTACTAGAGAAAAGGTGGAGGAGGTCAGGTTAGTAGATTATAACAGGCAAAGCACCACAAGCACCTGCACAAGCAAGCTGAAAACAACCACAAAGCAAAGCTGAGCAAATCAACTCTTTCATACAACACTATCTTCAGTAAACAAGCTTAGCAGCTGCAACTCTAAGTGCTGCCCTTTCTGAATGCAGAAAGAACACTGAGGAAAATCACACACGTGGTAAAAAGATAGGATAAAAACATTTTTTCTGAGAAAACAACCTTTAATTTTGACGTATGTAATTCTCTACACAACTTTAAAGGAAAAAAAATTGTTCTTCATGATTGACCCTGCAAACCAGCACTGACTTTATCTATTTAAGCAACCTGTCAGCATGTGTACTGCCCCATCAGCTTTAGAGCTTGATTATTTCTATCACATCTAAAAGCCTTCACTCAGTATCAGGTACTCCTATCTATGGTCAAGTCAAACACAAACCCAAGAGATCATCCCTTTTTCTGCTTGTCCAAAGTCGCTGCTGTTGTTTAAAGAGTAGGAAGCTCTCAAATTTTTAAAGTATTTTTCTACTTCTTGTTTTGCAGCATTTACAGGGGCAACGAACAGCCATTCTTCTGGGGATCACTAAAATAAAGAGGATTCTTATAAGTGCTATTTTTAGCAGTAGAAATCCAGTTACACAATTCCGTAATTTTGAAATTCAATGTACTTGGACTGTTTTCTGGAAACTGCGTCCAAAATCTGATACCTAATCTGGCCTGCCAGAATCTACTGCTAACACAACTGACCTCTGCATTATCACAGTAATAACAGATAGATTTGCTTCTTCTCCTCAAAACAAGAAAAATCTTACACCGGTCTTCCTCATTGTACGAAGGCACAACAACAGAGAGTTCTCTTGTAGCAGGATCACGTATATTTGGGGCAGAACCTTTCCTGCATTCAGCATCTTCGTGTGGCATTGTTTTGGCAGTTACATGAGCAATTGCACAAATCTGTAATGAAAAAGAAATGAGAAAAATTGTTGAGCATTTTATTAGAAGGTTACCTAGCTGTTAAATGTGCTACAAGGGGTAACCAAGCATATTTCAGTAATGAGGTGGGTCAATAGTGTGGAATTTCATCCACTGACTAAATCACACAGGACCAAAAACCTGTCATGAATGGCATGGTTACTCCCAGTCTGATCACTGTCAGCATCATTGGCTTGTTGCTGTTTTTGACTGCAAAGCATGCAGATGCCTCCAAAGCTGTGGTCCAAGCCCCTTCCCCAAGTAGCCCTGAGCACACAAACAGGTGCCACCTCCGATCCCCCACCAAGCCACTGAAATCAATGGCACGGCTCATGACGAGCCAGCCATATGTACATGCAAAACTGAGGCTCTGATTGCTTCATGCATGGCTAAAATAAAGTGGCAGAACTTGGGTTCTGGAGCACTTCTACTTGGTGGCACCATACACAAAATCACTGAATCAATTAGGCCGGAAAAACCCTTTGATATCACCAAGTCCAATCTATGCCCCAACACCACCATGCTAACTACAGCACTGCAGTGAGTGCACACGTCCAATCTTTCCTTAAACACCTCCAGGGACGGCGGCTCCACCACCTCCCTGGGCAGGATGCATACGTGGCACTGTGGACAGGCAGCAGAATTTCGCTCTCCCGAGGGTCGAACTTCTCAGTCCCGCAGAGCATTTCAGATACGCAGAAACACAGCAACTTCCCAAATGGTTAACGGGAAGGCGTCACCAGGACATTTCCCATGACATACTGCAAGGCTGAAATGCTCCGTCTCGGTCCCCTTTGCCAGGCACGGCGCGCCTCGCCTTGCCGAAACACGTTCCCGGCACAACCCCCGCACAAGCGCAGCCCCGCCGGCTGCTGCCGCCCAGCCCGGGCCGGCCCTGCCGCCTGCGGGGCGCGGCGGGACCG
>VZRR01012752.1:982609-1021177 GCA_013398015.1 Oreocharis arfaki | reverse complement strand
GGCTCGGTGCGTCTTGTCGGGATGGGGTCGGTGCTGGGGGGGAGGGTGCGGAATCCCGACGTTTGCGGAAAGGGTTGGGGGTGCGGGAAGGGTTTGGCCATCTGGAAAAGCGCCCGGCAAAAAGTGGAGCTCAGTGAGGCCCGGAGCTACCTGGTATTGGAATCGCAGAGTATTCCGAGTTGGATCCTTAGAGATAACCGGGTCTAGCTCCTGGCTCTGTGCAGGACAGCCCTACTAGTCACACCATGTGCTTTGTTCAGACACTCATTGGACTCTGGCAGTTTTGGTGCTGTGACTTATGCCCTGGGGAAGTTCCAGTTCCAGTGCCCAATCACCCTCTAGGTGACAAACCTTTTCCAACTATCCAACCTAAACTTCCCCTGACACAGCTGGTAGCATTATAAGGAAATTAAAACTGTAGGGAATTCAATGGCTACCCATTTATAACTACTCGTTTTAGAATAGTAAAATGGTTTGGGTCCGAGGGGATCTTCAAACATCATCCAGCTCCAATCCGCCATGGGCAGGGACGCTTTTCCCTAGACCAGGTTGCTCAGAGGCCCGTCCAGCCTGGCCTTGAACACTCCAGGCACGGGCCATCCACAACTCCTCCGGGTAGTCTGTCCCAGCATCCTTGATTCTTCTGTATTTATGTCTTAAATGCATCAAACAAGGTTTAGCAAGTGCTGTTATGTGAATTGGAGGACGGCAGACCTTGCGTTGGGCTTACAGTCCTGTAGTACAGGACTGACATATGTGGAGCCAACAGGAGCCAGTTCATGCTTGCCATTATGTTTGTGATGCCTCTGTATGCTAGTTTGCATTTGCAAAACTTGCCTATTCCATTTATGTTTTTTCCACCCCCGCCCCCCCGAAGCACTATTATAACAAAACTGTGAATGCTTTGTTTAAATATTAGCAAGACTTTTTATAAAAGTTTTTTTTTTTACTTTATTGATCACTACTTTAAATGCTAACACACAAATACTGTTAAGTAGTGTATAGTTAATAATTACTAAGCATTAATTATTTCTCACCTGAAGCACTGCATGAAGCATATTTTGTAAATTTATATTTTCTCAAACGTTCTAAGAAAAATTGAATAATTTAAAATTTTTATACCATTTTCTACATCTGAATGCAGTCCTTGAACTAACATGTTTCACACACTGTAGGAAAATTTTCCTTTCTGCATTCCTTGAAAGGCATTCTGCATCCGTCTGTCACTGAACGCTGCTTTTGATTTAAAGCTAATAGGATTATTGAAGTGAAAGCTAGCAGGTTTTTTTAAGTGTATGTGCAGGCAGGTTGCTTGTACAGAAGAAGCATTTTGAAACTGAATGTAGGAAAACATCTTTTTTTTAGATTAGTTTAGAGTTTCCTCATTGTTCTGTAACTATATTGCTAAGCAGCTTTGTCCGGCATCTTGATTCCAAGATTATTTATTGGTGTGGGTTTGTGCTTGCTGATCTTTTATTTTTTTGCTGTCTCTTGCCTACTCAGGAGCTTGCATTTGAACTTCTCTTTCTATTTGTTCTAGAACTGTGGAACCATTGGAATATTACAGGAGGTTTTTGGTGAGTGGAACATGAGATGCCTGTATAAATTCCTTGTAGTGAATTTTTTCTTGCTTGCTACTGCTCTTCTAACTTTGTCTGTATGGAAATGGAAACTGAAAAAACTCAAGAAACTCTGAGCAGGGGAAAAATGGCTGGGCTCTTTAGAACATGTTTTTCTTTCCATCTGTGGTGTTGGTGCTGTGCATCTTGATGGGTAAATGCTTCTGTTGGTCTTGAAAGGAGTTCAGGTTAAATTTGACCAAGATGGTTATACAGGTTTTTGTCTACTACAAAATTATGTCAAACCAGGCTTTTAGATGCTACAGAAATTAATAATAGAGACTGTTGCTGCTAACCATGCCCACTGTAACTGTGGAGGAAATACACTGACTTTCGTCACCTTAAATTAGTTCATCTGTTACTGAAATTATATTGACTTAGAAATGGGTCCAGTATTATTGCAGTCAGTTTTGGTTCTCGTAATTGAACACAATTCTCAAAATTGAAATTGTGGTAACAATTCAGATCTAACATGATGGAATGTTGTTTCAGTTTCTAACATAAGGGTTATGTATTGCGCAGCTTCTGACTGATGGTATTTGAATGCTGGGTTTTCTTTGGGTGCAGGGTTTTTCTTTTGTTTTCCTTTAGTTCACTCTAAGAGCTCCACTAAACAATGCAGACAGGTAGAAACTCTCGTTTTAAGTTACCAGTGAGAGTTCATTCTTGGATGATAGTCTGAATCTAGTCTCCTGTAGTACCTACCCTTGTGATGATAAGTCTATTGTTATATTGTCTAAATAAATTAAAATGAGTTTTAAAAATCAGGGGTTTTCTTTTGCAGGCCTACAGCCACAAACTGCATATCAGTTGATGAAAAGCCAGCTAGAGTGTGACTGAGTTTCCCCTAGCATTTTTGAAGCTGTATATTTCTGCTAAAAACAAGAGAATATTATTTTTTATAAACTTCTGTATCATAAATATTATTGTGTTATTTGATAAAATACGTTTTCTAATTTGAACTTTGTAATTTTTCTTTAGAAAGAGAATTGTCGGCCTGATGGAAGAGAGTTAGGTGAATTTCGGACAACCACTGTCAACATAGGCAAGTGCTTATGTGGAATAATAATAATAACAGGGGTGGTATTATTAATATCAGGTTATAGTAGTGGCCTTAATGACTTGCTAATTGGTTTTCTTGGTTCTAGCATTTGGAAACCAGGAAGAGGAAGGATTTTTATTTACAGTTTCAACACGCATGAAAGAGAATGCTTGGTACAGTAATATCCTTGAGCATTGTTTTCAGTCCTGTTCCTGTGCTAATGTGCACAATGTAATTAGTCAGTTCTGCTCCTGTATGTGCAGCACAATTTAGGTGCTCTCACAGGTTTGCAGATGACACCGAACTGGGAGTAGTGACTGATGCACCAGAGGGTTGTGCTGCCATCCAGAGGGGCGTCAGCAGGCTGGAGAACATCAACCAGTCTGTGTGATTGACTGTTTAATACAGAGATTCTGTCTCACTCTGGAGCTGAGACTTGACTTAGCCTGTGTTTAGTGTAAAATGATGGAAAGTAAACACTTCGTGAAGTTTGGATATTATTGCCCAAAAAGTTACTTCCCTTTGAAAGGAAAACAGATTTTATTGAACAGTACTTTTTCTCTTCAGGTTCAATTACAACTGCAGATGGTTCTGCCCTGGTGAAGTTAGGAAATACCACGGTGATTTGTGGAGTAAAAGCGGTATGGTTGGTTTTTACCTTTATTTATCTGTTAGCTTTATTTATCACTTTGTGCTTTTGTGTTTAGAATTAACCGCCCTAGGAGTTACAATAATGTGCCAGTCAGATGCAATTGCAGTCTTTCACCTGAGTTACTTCCAGACCTGAAAGTTAACATATAATGTAATTGTATAATCCTCCCTGTGTAGTCTGAGAACGTGTATTTTTGTGATGCCCATTGTGTATGGGGAAAAACGTGTACAAAACTAAAGTCTTTGTTATTTCTAGATAAAAGCTTTATAATTGAAAAGTTACTGAATATTGACCAGTAAGTGCACTGGGAATGAGCTGGCTGGACTAATAAATGCCTTGTAGCCTCAACTCTACTGCTGCCCCGCCATGACCTACAAGACAAATGACTGCTCATTCCTAGAATGAGTTTTTCCATAGGAAATTTACAGACAAGGACTGATTAAAAATGGCTTTTGTAAACCTCGTTGTAATGATAACTAGGAAGAAAACAACCATTTGTCTATAGAACACCTGGAAAATATTTTGTACAAAATTCTTGTCTTCATTTTTCTCTTTTCTGTTTCTTCAGGAACTTGCTGCACCAGCAGTGGATTCTGCTAATAAGGGATATATTGGTAAGTGTTGCAGTTTGGATCTTACTCAGGTTTTGTATTGCTTCAGCTAAAAGGTTGTACTATTGTGTTGTGAAGATTTCTTAAAAGAATGAATTTCGATCAAATTGTATTACATCTCTTGAAATTAATTTCAAAATTGATATCTAGGCATCTAAAATTCTCTTTGCTCTGCTTGTGAGTTTTCCATATACAGCTACCTTTTTATTGCTGATTCTAGACTGGAATGGAAACCTGCAGCAGTGTGTATATTAAGAGGGAGAAGGTAATCTGTAAAAGATAGTGGCATGCAAGGTTGTGAAAAGGCATGTTAACTTCTGTTTCGAAGTCCCCGTAGACAAACAATGTAACTCTTAAAAACAGTGAAATGAAAACTGTTTATTTCTCAGAGAACTGTAAGTCGTGGTGGTACCTCCTCACTCCTGTTTGGAGTTTCTTTGGAAATAAAATAATTCTGTGGAACTAAGCTTAGACGAAATCCCCCTTTTTTAAGGCTTCTCCCAAGTATGTTGTTTTCAGTGAGCTTGACTATGCTTAGGGTTTTTTTGTGAATGTTTATGCATGTTTTTGCTTCAAGTCTAAAGCCTCAGGTTTTAATGGTTGATGAAAAGCAGACAGCATACCAGTAAAGTCAGGCAGTAGGGTGGAAATGCTGCTGTTTCTTGATCTGCTGAAGAGTGCTTAACACTTAAAGAAGAGTTTGTGTGGGGTCATGATAGTCAGAGAAGGATTATAAATAGAACGTGCTAGCTAAGAGTATGTGCTTTTCCATGGAATATATAGTTTCTGAGTACAGAGAGTACTACAAGTTCTTTAATACAAACTCATGCATAACTTTATTTTTGAGGGGAGAAGTAGGAAGGCTCGACTGAAAAATTCTTGGTCTTGCCTTTCATTTGAATACATGAAATGGTATTAAGAGCATCTCCTGTTTATTTATTTTTGATTACCCATTGCCTGCTTTCTTTAGTTTATGACTAATGATTCTTGCTACCTAGTTCCAAATGTAGAGCTGCCATCCCTCTGTGCAGAGAGGTTTCGCTCTGGACCACCTGGTGAAGAGGCTCAAGCAGCGAGCCAGTTCATCGCAGATGTGATTGAAAAGTGAGAACCATCTTAGTGCTTTTAGAATACAAGCAACTCTGCCAGATAGTTTTCTGTTTCCTTGCTTACTCTCATTTTATTTTAGTTCACAGATGATAGTGAAAGAAGATCTGTGTATTACCAATGGCAAGGTAAGTTGTATCTCAGAATGAACAGGGGGATAGTAACAAGATCACAGTACTTGTACACAAGTACAAATACAGAAGGTATTTGGGGTTATAGGGGGCTTTATTATTGTTTTTGATTTTCAGTCTTCATAGCTTGGTTTACATATTAAGTGTGAAAATCATATGATAGAAATAAGTATCTGTATTTAATGTGGCCAGAACTTTCTTATATATTGCACTATTTGCTTAGCTGATGTAATATCTCACATGTGCAAACCTTTTTTGATAGCTTGCTTGGGTGTTGTACTGTGATATCATATGTCTGGACTATGATGGAAACCTTCTGGATGCCAGTGTCTTTGCTTTGTTGGCAGCATTAAAAAATGGTAAGTCCTCCTTAGAGCAAGAGATGTTCTGATCAGTGTTGTATGGAGAAATGCATTAGTTTTGAACCCTGATAAGTAGGTAACTGGTTCATGAGACCCTTTGTTTCCTGTCATTTGAATGCAAATCCGAGGCGGAAATGATGGGTGGGGTGCCATAGGCGTGTAACACCTGGAAAACAGGATCTTTTTGTATGCTTATTATTGCTTTCTTAAAATACTAACAGCTATTCTGCCATATGTTCTTTGGTGTCGGATACCTGCATCTTTCAGCGGTGGCCATGAACAAGTTTAACATCTAAATCAGGGTATTACTTTGATGATGTAGTTTGTGTAGGCAGAATGAGCCGTTGGAGGCTCTGCTTACACAAATACTTTGTCACAACAGAATTTTCCTTTCCTAGCTTAATGGATTAGTTTATAAAAAACTGTATGGACTGACTGTTCACAGGCATGTGGCTTGTAAGCATGAAGGCAGCAGTTTAAAGGGAAGCTTATAGCAAGACCTCCCTTTCTAACTGTGAATTGCCAGCCTTGGAATTCCCCTAGCTACTTTGCTCTTTTCTTCCTTGTCACCAACAATGTATGGGTTGTCACAGCAAGAGTTAGCTGAAGGTCAGATTGTACTGTTTCTACAGATATATAAAACTCATGACATGAGACTATATTCCTAGGTTTTTTTATGTCCAGTAGACTTAATGGAGAAAAAATACTTTTTGTTAAATATTACTCCAAAGTATTTTAATTGTGTGGCATTTTGGAAGTAGAAAATATTTCTGTGTAAGGAGAGAAGTTTCTGTTACCTTGAGTACAAAAATCAAGTAACTTCCCTGAACAGGGAGTTCTAAGCTAAATAGCTTCTCTAATTCAAGAATTTTTTTTTGTAGAGAGTACCACTAATTTAGGCAAAACTCTATTCTGATTGATTTTCAGCGGGTTAGAAGAACAGCTTCAATATTTCAGTAGTTGTCAACATCTCTAGGCCTGCTAAACCCATCAATGTTTAATATTAGAACATTGTAATTTTTTTCATCTCTTTAGTACAATTGCCGTCGGTTACGATAAATGAAGAAACTGGTCTATCAGAAGTTAATTTAAAAAAGAAGAATCCTTTGATTATCAGAAAGTATCCGGTTGCCACATCATTTGCTGTATTTGATGAGTAAGTTCCAAACTGTTTTGTACTTTATTGTGGTGGAAATTATTTTAATTTCCCCTTCTCTGCTCACCTATAGCAGAAGCAAGTAAGTGCATAGTTTTTCGTGGTGCCTGGCTCCTAACTGGCATCAAACCGCCACATCAATGGAAACAAGTGTCTGTAGAACAAATGAAAGAGAGGATGCCACCAGTGATGTTTCTGCTCTTCTGACAGTGTGGAGCCTCAGGCAGTGCTGCACCCATCTTAAATCCACGGCCTCTCTCACTGAATGGGCCTGTAGTTCTGTGATGTAATAAGTGTGCAGAACAAAGTGCAGTCTCTACACCTTCTTCCTGTGGCTTAAAGCAGAAGTAGTTCCCAACCTAAAGGATAAGCTTAAAAGTACAGGGACGGTACTATTTTAGGTTTTTGAAGTATCTTTTGAGATGAAAACGTTACCAATGCAATTAATGTTTTAGAAGCTTGTGTAAGTAACTGATATAAAAGACGGTAGTTTTTGAACAGCTTATTCCAAGGATGTAGTCAACAAAGGAAGTGAGAAGTAACAGTCCAGTTAGAACAAGAGAACTCCTGGATAACTGAAAATGTAATTACCCAAGGTGAAGTGTAACCAGCACGCTTAAGTCATTGTTCATGTAGGAAAAGAATCTGATTATGAAAATTCAAATTAATCACATCTGATAACTTGACTCCTCATCTGAAATTGTTTACTGGCTCTTCATTAGGTCAAGAATGTTAAGAATGTGTTCTGCTGCTATTTATAAGAAATGCAGTAATTTCTGGTGACATCCATTTGCAAAGTACAAAGTGACAAGATAGTGCTCACTGTGCTAGTCAAGATTTAGATCTCTTTGCAGATGTTGGGGGGTTATGGCCCATTAATCTGTATTCACAGAAATCATTAGTAGGGCCTTTCATCCAAGTAACAAATAGGGTAGGGAGAGCAATAATCTCAAATGTTGACCAAGTGATTACCAAAATGCATCAGAGCAGGACATTATTGGTACTTAAGAGTGCCCTGTTAATTGCTTTAATGCCATTTCTGGTGGGTCTGAAGTTTGATGTACACTGAGTGTTTGGGTAACATATCAGACAGCCAGCTGTCAGTAGGGTATTATTTATGCACAAATCACACATACTTACACATAGGCCAGAAAGGTGCATGTGGAAGGTGGCTTTCCATGAGTGTCTGTTCGGCTTTGTTTCCTTCCCTGAAAGCAGCTGTTGCATCAAACAAATTACTTAAGTCTCCGTTTAGCTCCTAAAACTAAGTATGGAGGGGGTGTGTGCCTGTGTTGTGTGGTTTGAGATTTTTTTTTTTTTATTTCTGGTTTATTAGTTTTTCTAGAGCTGTTGACACAGTCCTTTAAATAAAATGCTTCACATACTCTGGCTTCCAGAGGCATTTTTCTTCAGCATAAAAGGCCTCCTTGAATAAATGAAAGTGGTGGGTTGCTGGTTAGTGTGGCTGTGGCTGAGGAGTGCTGGTGCAGAGCTGCTCCTGCAGCAGTGTCCTGTACATCAACAACAGCGATGCACTGAACTGCTCATGTGAGGTATGACAGCCAAAATAAGCAACCCAGAGAATCTGTTTTTGAACCAGTTTTGAGTGATGTTAAGAGCTCACTGACAAGAAACTGAGAACTACTTTGGTGAACTTAGTATTGGAAATGAGTTTTGCTTTAAGGTGTCTGGTAGAAATTACTGCAGCCTACACCTAAAACCAATGCCAGTCTTTTGTGTAACTACAAAAATGACTGCAATATTTCATATTACATAGTGCAAATGGCAATTTAGTGGCATTTTTCTGCAATTCATTGGTGTCACAAATTTATGAAACGTACAGCTTTTATGCCTGTTTTCTACAGTCATAAACACTTGATTATGTGGAATCTCCCACAGTTTTCTGCTATTTTCCTTTTTAAAAAATTGGTGCATTTTGGCAGGAAAACGGATAAGCTTGAGCACTAAATGCATCTACAAGTATTTTGTAAGACTACAGTCAAAATCGTATTTTGCAATAACATTAATGGAGCAATGTATACCAACATATCTGCATACATTTTTCTTTCACAAGCACATTACTCATTGTTGATCCAACTGCTGAAGAAGAAGATTTAGCAACTGGAACAGTAACCATTGTAACTGATGAAGAAGGCAGACTGTGTTCTGTCCATAAACCAGGTACTTCTAAACTTACTACAAAGAAACCTAGGGAGATGATAATGTTAGGTCAGGAAAAGATTATGTACCTGCCTTGCTTTGTGAGATGCGGGTGCTTTAACAGAGTGTCTACTTGAATAGTCATTAAATTACTTGCTCTTGAAAGGAGTTTTAAGATGGTGGCATGACTAAAGTTCAAAAAGCAGTCACAGCTTGACATACATACAGCAGAGGACAAATTTTGGGCATGTCTCCTGTTACAGCTCTGTTGGTTCCATTATCTTTGCCTGAAGCTAGGGCTGGGAAAGCTCTATGCTCCCCAGGTGAAAGGTGCTGGTCATGACAATTACTGTATTAATACTCATATTTGGAAATCACAGTTAGATACACGTAACTGAAGTATAAGCAGAAAATCATATTGTTCCTTTCAATCTTTAGGTGGAAGTCCTCTTACAGGAGCCAAGCTTCAGGACTGTGTCACCAGAGCAATTACAAGACACAAAGAAGTAAAGAAGCTGATAGACAAAGTAATAAAAAGTATAACACCCAAGTGAACAAAAAGAGAGCTCTTTTCAAAAATGGATTTGTAAAAATTGTATTTGTTACAGTGTTCACAAACCTTTTATACTAAATAAACAAATACCAATACTACATTTACAAAGTTCATTTTTTCTAAAATGGTTTTCACCCTTATTCTATGTACAATGCTGTTAAGTGGTAAAAAATACAAGATAAAACATTGTTAAAAAATTAGGTGACTCGAGGAAACCAGATTCTAGCCACTTTACAGATGAAATTTCTAAGTTCTGTAAGGGTGGCTTCCAAAATCAGTTCATTTGTTTTAGTGTAATGTCAAAAGTTCATTTTCCCACCAGTAATATAAAACACCAATTTAATTTTAAACCTTCTCCTTAATAAGCTGAAAAAAACCCCCCTTTGAATCAATTTTTTGGGGGGGAGGCAAGTCTCATGATTTTGGAGGGGCCGGTGTGCCTCTTTTCCTTTTACTTTTTGAGTGGCTGCCTGAATGCTGTTGATGATGCAGGTGAGCTGCTTGTGCTGCTGCTGCTGCCATAGCCATTTGATGCTGCAAGAATCGCAACTGCTGCCAGGAAGGAGAAGGGAGAAAAAGCTTGTTAGTGTTGACTATAAAGCTCTCACATCAGGAAGAATGAAGGGGAGGGGAAAGAAAGAAAAAATGAGGAAGCACCAAGTTGACAAAAGGAACACACCATGTACTGGGGCAGTGGGTACAGTCAAGCAGCACCAGTGGCACAGAAGCCTGCTGAGGGCACAAACTAACATTTTACATGTGTATGTGCACAGCTTTGTTTCTTTGCCCTTTCTCTTCATTGCAGTAACTGCAGTAACTCAGCAACTTCACTGAGTGTTTGGGTTACACAGTACATTTTTAACGTGATACCTTCTCCATGTATGCATCGTTTGAATTTTCTGAATGTATTACAAAGAGGAGACTGTGCTAAAAAATTACTAAAATATTTTCATGAAGCATCTGAATGCTAAAGGAACGCTTTGCAGAGCTCTTGCTTCCATGTACTGACTGTAGCAGTGCTACATTTGAATTTCCAGGTGCTTCCATGCCATTTTGAAATCTACTGGCACCTGGCATAGTATTTAGGTATGTGCCACAAGCACCCCTTGAATGTTTGCAAACCAGGAAGGTGGAGGGCTTAAACGAATAAAAATAAATTCAGTGCTCCAAGCTGAGAGAACCACAGATTTCAGGTCTTGCATGACAGTTTGCCAAATACATGTTGGTTTTGTTGTTGGTTATTTTTTTCTTCAATTTGCAAGACCATAACTGTGTTAGTTAAAAAGCAAGCCAGAAGGGCAAATTTTTGATTTTGGAGCCAAGAATTGTATTTTTAATTTTTTTTTTAAACACAGTCAGAGTGAAGTTGCTGGATTACTTGTATCTGTTGCTGCTGCTGCTGCAAGGCTTGTTGTTGCTGTTGCAAGGCAGAAGAGAGCTGGAGTCTCTGCTGAGGAAGGTTTTGCCCAGGTCTGTTCACAGCAGAGCCAAGCTGAGACAACACTGAGAAAGGAGAAGGGGAAAGCAGGCAGGTCAAAGAGGTCAGGCTGAGTTGGTCAGGGGAGGAAGACATAGGAATACAGTGTAACAGGAAAGGGGGACCAATAGAATTAGTTTCAGAGTCACATTGGAAACACTGCAGAATAAAGTATACATGATATACATACTCTTGTTAGTTAGAACATAATTAGATTGTGAAACGCTTGTGGAGACACAAAGGTTTCTCACACTGGATGTTAAGCACACAGTTAAAGAAACATTCCTTAATGAAGTCTGGCATGAAGTTCCCTGCATTCTCATTTTGTCTTAAGTGTAACTTACTTTCATGTGATACTATCAATTGACAGCACTTAATTGCCAAACAAAGCAAAGAAGTGCATGCTTTAGAAGTCGAGTATTTCTCATGTAATTCATGTGCCGATAATAAACAGTAAATCATTCTGATCTAACGTAAGACTTCCCTAAGACCAAACTTCATTTCAGTGTGGATTTATCAATATAAACACTTAGCTACAAAAGGAGGCTCAGCAAGCACATACCTGTGGCTTGAGGTTGCATAAAATTCCCTACTCCAGTCAGGTTAATTACAGCAGCTTGTTGGGCAGATAATGCCTGATCTTGATTGGATGGACCTTGGTCAGACCCCTAGCAAAAATGAAAAGCTTGATCCTTATTACCAAACTTTTGTACCAACGAACAAGCAAATAAAGCCAGTGTGAAGACAAACTTCTGAAGTGCCATTTAAAAACATTTAATGCTACGTCATCCAGTGCGTGTAGATACAGGCTACAATGTAGTCACTGACAGCAGAACAAACAGATATTGAACACCCCAAAACAGCTTTGTTTTGGCACAAATGGTATTGCTCCTGTTACCCAGTAGAAGTCCCACGTAGGTGTCCATTTCTCTGCAGTCTAGCAGAGACTACACATTTTGGTTGTAATCTTATGACAATTTCCTGTCCCACTCCCAGCCCCAAAGTCTTCAGGGGATCCCTGAAATCATCCATGTGCAAAGGTCCTAATCAAACTGTGCAAAGCCTGACACATTCCCATGTTCATACTGTGCCACACACTCCTTAATTTCATAAAAATACAAAACCTGCTTTTAAAATTACATTTTCAGAACAGAGTAGTTTCCACAGTAATCACTTAAAAGGAATTAGTGTAGTCTGACCTAGTGTCTCCTGAAGTCAAAGGGTGCTGAATTATGACCTCTTCCAGAACTTAAATTATGCCTTGATTTGTAACACAAGGAAATAAAGCATTATATGCACAAATCAAGGAAGCTGCATGGCTTATCAGTCAGAAAAAAGCTGGTGCAGTCCAGGAGTTGCAATGCTTCTTTACCATTACATTATAATGCCACTAAGATCTAGGAAAACCAGACCTAAAGATTGCTCGTTGAGACATCATCACTTCCCTGATGACTAAGAGTCATAGAACCACCATGTGGGGAAAACCCCTAAGTATGAGATGAGAATGCATATTTATATTATGTTGGTAGCACAGAAAATTGTTGTTCTTTTTGGGCCTAGGTTTTTTCCACTAGGCACTGTGAGCACATACATTCTTGTCCTTATAAAAGCTAAGGAATCTAGTGTTCATCATAGCTCACTTTAGCCAACGACCTCCTACTCTGTAATGCAAGGTATGAGAGAAGTTCCTTAGGGCAATTTAACCAATGCAGAGATTGATTTTCTCCAGAAGAACTTTCTGCCACAAGGACTATGCTTACATCAGCCTTTTTGTAAACACTCTTGATGTTCAATGTCCAGAAAATAAAACCCATCAGTATGAGGTCACATGATTTTTTTTTTTTTTTAAAGTAACTCAACAACTAAATGGTGTTCAGAGATCTGGATGCTGAGAACAAATCTGAAACTTTCCCATTAAACTGTCCCACAATCCAGAAGAAGGCCTGTAGCACAGGAGTCTATATACCATAAAACATTTGAAAGAGGCATCTTATTTATGAACAGTCTACAGTAGCACAAGTGAAATTATGACAAACTTGAGTATCTAGTAAAGAGTATTTGCTAAGCAAAAGGCTTGCATGTCTGGGAAGATGAACACAAAAGCAGAGCAGCTAGTTTTCCCAAACTACTGCATCAATGTTGGTTAGGATTTTTAAATTTGACCTGGTACCTGCACCTTAGGATTTTTACGGTGCAACTGACCACTCAAAATTTGTAATTTTGAGGACAGATTGGTCTCTATCAAGACTTTAGACTTCCTCAGTGATTAAAGCCTTTAGCACTAATTACAGGCAGCAGTACAGCAAATGTCTTAAGATTACAGCTTTAAAGACAACTGGTATTTCATTTGGTGCAAAGAAAATTCTGTTGAACTACAGCAGTGAGGGCTGTAAGCCAACTCACAGCAGTGTCAGTAACAAGTTCTAGTTACCCTGTAATAACCCTGACTGCATTTTTTTCTCTGTCCATCTGATGTATCTGTTAGTTATGATAAACATCGCACGAAGCTGATTTTACACCACTTACACAGTGGGGCTGGCTCTCTTCATGACAGAGTTAGACAACGCTCAGCCAGTTGTTTTGTTACAGCTTTTCTATATGGGATATAAATAAAGGAGTATAACCCAGCTCCAGCCATAGCAAGAGAGCCACTGCAGTCTTTGCTGTTTGAGAAAGTTTAGGAAGAAGAGTTTCCTCCCTCTCTGCTTCAGATCTGTTGGGTATTAGCTCATTTACTTGTGGAGATGGGGAGAATAGGAGGAACTGTTTCATCCATACACTCCAGACTAAGGACTGTAAGCACACACCTGTTCTCCCTGTTGCTGAGGGCTACAGGTTGTAGGCTGCTGAGATTGTTGCTGTGGAGAAAACTGTGACAGCTGCTGCTGGAGTGGGTTAAAAATAAGTGAACCACCTGGAAGCTGTTGAAGATTAAAAACAAAAGGCATAATTCAATCCAACTGGTGAGCTTCTCACTGTTCTAGGATGAACATAGTATTGATAGTGATGTACTTCCTAAAGGCTTGGTTTTTGTTTTATAGTTCCTTTAAAATCAATCAGTTTACAATTGTTGCTGTTTGTGAAAAAGCCTCATGCTCTCTAAACAAACTTGCATAAACTTATAGCAAGATATTTCCATAGAAAAATACATTTAAATTATTTTAATTAAAATGGCAGATACTGTACTGATACTGGAAAGGTAAATGCCAGTCTTCAAAAGCACTGAATATAATTTCCACTTTCAAAACATTCCACTGAATTTTAACAGTTAGTGAAATGGCCTTGATTCCTCTCCCTTACCCCAGCTTTAGTTGCACTTATTTCAGTCAAATTGTTCTTGGTTTATATCAGTGGCAGAGCTAGCCTGAAAGGATGTCCTTCAAGGTGGAATTATTCAAACTCAAGCATTTAATTCCACAGAAGAGCCCTAGTCTGGCATAACTGCCTCCTGTGCCAGCCCTTTTCCATGTTTCTGGAGTGTGTACAGGACTGGGAAGAGAAAGTAGCAAAGCTGTAATAATTTTTTGAAGCATGGTGCAACATGTGTGGAACACTGAAGCTGCAATTGTGCACCTGCATCTGGCAGCTGACATCAAGGTCCGGGAACTCCAGCCAGTTCCACAAACAGTCCCTGTTCCGCTTTTAAACGCAACTCTGACAAAACAAACGATGCTCATGTTTGTGTGTATGCTTAGTGCAAAGAAAGCATTTACGGACCTCCTAAACTCCTATCTTACATGAACTTCCATTTCCATGACCAGAAGCTCTTTAAACCTGTGCATGCCAAGCTTGGCTTTCAGGCATTCTATGTGTAACCCCTGAGTGATTCTACTACACTATTTTGTACAGTATAACTGTAACTTTAGTATAAAGAATGATCTGCAATGAAAGCTTAGGCAAATCCTGAAAGATCCTGTATTTTAGGATTAATCTTTGGAATCCGAATGTCAGCATCTTTAGATTGTTACTGAGAATTATCTGCTTTGTTCCGAGCTAGGAATATAACTTCTACCTGGTATCTCTGTGGAAGTAGTCTTTTCTCTTATTCTAAGCCTTTTAAATAAGCAATTAAGATTTGCAGTAAATGGTCTGACCAACTGGCTCCAAAGATCTGTGTGCAGCAGTGCAGTAAGCAGCACTAAGCAGGTCACTACAGAAAGATATGAAATTATCATTATTATTGTGTCCAAGTATATCAATTACCTGTAGAAGATTTAAGGGCCGAAGATTTGATGTATTTTTCAAACCAAATGGGCTGCCTGTTAAAGAAAACATCTTTTTATTAGTAGTGAGTCTTTACTCAGTTGTATTTGTGCTTTGAAATACACCTTTCCACTGAGACTATTTGTAAACATTTGGAAGTTGGAAAACTGGCATGTGTAAATTTCACACTTAATACAATGCTGCATTTTCCATAATGCAGTTCATAGTTATTGAGACTTAAAGTGCAAAAGAGCTGACTAAATGAAAAGAAATCTGTATCACTACTAACCACTGTACCCTGTGACCTATAACCTGTTAATGCATTTATATGAAGGTGATTGTGGAGAACACAACAGCAGTTATTTTTCAGTGATTCTTCTTCTGTCTTTAAAAAGTTTTACTGTTTGTACAGTAAATCCAAAAAAATCCAAGGGCTCAATGAAGTAATACACTCTTATCAACCTTTAACAGAAAACAATCCCACCCCAAATCTGAGCAACGCTCCACCAAGACAGCAGCTATCAAACGGAAGCCCTGGAGGTCTTGCACAGACCCAGCTCAGCTCACTACTGGCATCTGTTGTGTGGGTGACAGCACAGCACGTAAAAATCTGTGACACCAAACTGGTAGAGGCTGACAGTGCTTGAAAGGACAGAACTAGACTAAAAGCAATCTTTGTGAATTGAAGAAACGGTCCAAAACTCAGTAACATTGAATTAAAAAAAGACAAATGACCAAGTACAAAATTGTAACTAGCTTTGTGTCTATACAGCAAGAAAGGACATGAGAAGTTACAGTAAGCCACAAACATACCCAAATCATCCATATCACAAACTACAGAGCACACAAAAGAAAAGAACCTCTTCACACAGTTTACATTTATAAAATTCACTGTCACAAGATGCTGTAGAGATTCCAAAAATTTAATGGATTCAGAAACCAATTAGATAAATCCAGACTAGAAATCTAGCACAGGATATTAAGCACAAAGATCCATGTGGATATTCTCCAGCTGAGAAAGTCTCAAAGCTGTAGATTGCCAGAAGAGGTAAAGTTGTAGACAAGGGATGTTTTACTTCACACTTTTGCCCCATCTTATACTCTCTCCTCAGTATCCTCTAATGGCAACTGTCAGAGACAGAATATAGACTGGATGGATTTTTGGCCTAAACCAGTAAAGGCAGTAAATTATGTTAAGGTAATGCTGTTGCAAAAAATACAGATAAAAAATAGGCAGACCTCATTTGGGGAAATGTTAACAGGAATGTTGTGAAAGAGATGAGATGCATTTATTCTGCTGTGCTCCACAGTGGTAAATCAGCCAAGCTCAGGCTTGTGTCCAGTTTTGGTTATCACATTTTAAGAAGGATGTAAGCAAATTGGACAGTCTAGAAGAGAGTGACAGGATTATGAAAGGTTTGAAAAATACGACCTATCAGAAAGAGAAGACAAATGTGGGACATGACAGCATGTTTGATATTCAGAAGGTAGAGAGAAAGAGAGAACAACTATTTTTCACGTCTGAAAGGTATAGGAGAAAAAAAAATTGCAATTCAGGAGATGCATTGTAATTAGAAGGAAACATTTTGCATGGATAATGAACCACTCCAAACAGCTACTGAGGAAGACTGGAATCTTCTTTAGTGAAGGTATTTAAAGACAGTTTAGATAAACATTGGCTCAGTATGGCTTAGACAGATTTGACTGTCTCAGTGTAAGAGACAGATATCTTGAACCCTTTTACCCTTCTCATTCTATAATCATACATTAGATTTTTTTCTTTATTGTATGTTCAGAAAAAATAACCTGATACTTGAAATTCTGCTTTTAAGATTTATATAGTTGTATTTGAAGGCAGTAAGGAACTACTTAACTGTTGTACAAGAATAAAGAAGTAGCAGTGCCAGAATAAAATGCCCCATACATTTAAAAAGTGAGGCCTCTTTCTAAGTTCAATCATGCCTTTTTTTTTTTGGTATCAAAAATTGCATTTGCATTTGAATTTGGAGTTTCTCTCAAACTTCTTACTGAGCACATCAAACAATCCAGGTTTTGACTATGTATCCCCAGCCTAGCTCACCAAAACCCATCTTCATACAATCTCCAACATAGCCCACACTTTGAATGCAAAAGCATGTTTGTTGTTCCTGAGCTGCAGCCATCAAATACACAACCTCTTCACACAACGGCCACTTCAGTCCATTTTTCTCACAAAATGTTTTCACACTGTCCCTGTCTGAAGGGTGGCTTTTCCACCCAGTCACACTGACCTGCTTGAGAGGCAGACTGCATTGCAGCGGGCAGCGCACTTGGTACCAGACCTCCTGGGGGTAAAATGCCACTCAGATTTATACCTGCAGGGGCTATGGCACCAGTGTTGCACCCCAACATAGGGTTTGAACCACTCATCAGTGACTGTGCTCCACTGTAGAAGAGGAAAGACAACACATCAAACCCAAGTGGCACAAGTAAACCTGAATAACTAAATTTTTGCCCTCTGTCTTATGGCAAGTAAATCAGTTGATTGATGTAAATTATGCTATTATGGATAAAGCATCCGTGCAGCTTAAAAAAAATTGCTTTGCCCAGAGCATAACAAATACATTCCATATTATTGGCATATACAGGTTTTTTTCTTCTTTGCTATCAACTGAGGAAAATAAACCACAAGTGGTCCTTTTATTCTAGAAATATTAAAAGATCTTAAAAATGGTTGTACTATCATAAAAGAAACAGGTTTGCATTCTCTTTTTGCCCTATTAAAAGTGTCTCTAATTTATCAACAGTGACCAACTGCTGAAAACCTTAGCTGGATAATTTAAATGTCTGATACCTGCATTGATGTCTTAACACTGACCATCGTAATCGTAGAATTTTCCTTAGTCTAAAAAGCAGTTCAGATTATACCATACAATCTATTCTTGACAGCATTTATTTTCTTCAAACCACAAAATGAGTTTAAAGGATCAAAAGACTGTTTAACCTCAATGCTTTTTTAAGTTGATAGAAACAAATCTGTTCCCATTTTTCATTTAGATTGGTCTGCATATGATGTTCTACCTCCTCTCTGATTAATTAAAAAAAAGTTTTCAAACTTATAGAGCAAAACCTCAGAGATCGCTTAAATTGAGATAAAGCCCTAAGAAATGTGTCTGTATGACTCCAAAAATATGAAAGCAATAAAGGCCTTTCTTAATAGATCTTTTCAATATTCTAATAGTAAGTGACTTCTATTTGGGAAATGCAGATAGTTTCTAGTGGCTCTTCACTTTGTAATTACAAGGTGAATGATCTTTTTTGTATTGCAGATCCTCAAAAATCTTTACCCTAATTGATGGTGGACAGTCCTGGACCACACCCCCTCCCACCAACCAACTAACCAACCCACCAACCCCCATGGCAAATTTAGAAACCATCATAACAAAAGACTTACCACACAGAGCCCACTACATTGATGAAGTTAAGTCCTGCAGGGTTTGCCATGACCTGGGTGGAGGTTGTTCCTGTAGTAATGGATGTTACCATGGTGGAAAGAGGAATGGTCATTACAGGCAATGCCTGGCTCAGAGACATTTGCTGCTGAGCAAACGGGGTTAATAAAGTGGGCTGAGGGGTGAAGCCTGAATCTTGGGGAGTAGGGGTGGCAGAAGGGGTAATAGGAGTTGAGCTCTGAGCATCAGGAGGGTGTGGGGTCGATGAAGGGGTGTTGGTTGGAGTAGGAGTAGATGGTTTAGGAGTTCCAGACCCTGCTCATTGAGAAAAATAAAAAGTGCTAGTTCGTTATAAAAGGCCAGTCCTTTTTGTATAATAAGGTTAATGGAATCTTACTTAGCACTGACAATTTCTTCCGTTTTCTTAGACTGCAAGTGTTAATTTCTACACGACACAAGTGTTGCAGCACACACGCATTGTTAAGGATGCAGTATAATCACAAAGAAAACCCATCCACCATGCTTCATTCCTTGTGGCATACACCAATTTCTATTTTCCTTTAAGGTTTCCATAATTTATCATACATTAAGTTGTAATTCCACTCAGGGATACTTAAAATAATGTCTCAGTGATCATTTTAACCTAATTAATGTTTGTCCTTAACTGTTAAACAAGTAGTATCCATGTACTGCCTGCACAATAGCAATCGTGTTAAAAACATATGGAAAGCAAGAGAGTAAGCAAGAACATGTACTATTTCAATAATCCTGGGGTTGATCTAAATTTCATCAGATTGTCAAACAGCCATTTGCCAAATATTGACCAAATAAAAGCAATTAATTAATATTTAAGAACCAAAGGATAATACTGCATCTTTAAAAGCTACTGTGTAATTCCCTCTGCTTAAATGTAGCACATACAGCTGTATTTGTTGTGGATGCAGTAGGCAAAGTCTATCAATAGAAGAACAAAACAAAACAAAACAAAACCCCCAAAAAGCTTGAGCTGTTTTTTGGTTTTCTTTTTTTTTTTTTTTTAGCTTTCATGTCCTGCAGAAAGAAAGGAAATAAATATGAATGGTGACCAGAGCCTTAAGGTAACAACTGTGTGCAGCAGATTTACACAGTTCATAATACTAACATAAAACCAGACTCAATATTTTGGAAGAAAACTTTCATAAGTTTTCTTTTTTATCTTGTGCAAAACAAGAAGGCAGAAAAGTTACACCTTTTGAGCTACCCAGATTTTAAATTATTTAATGCAAAAAGCATATTATAATACCATGCAGGATACTGGAATGTGCAGTATACAATTATTCATAAAAAAACTGAGAAGCTGCAGCTGTGGTTTCCTCTTTGTACAGATCTGTTCACGAAATGGCTCAAGACGCATACATGTTTTAGAAAATGTTTATGATCTACAGCTATGATTACAATGATCCTGTCAGTGTTAACAAAAAAACTTTAACTAGGATGTCACTTCTGACTGAAATTTGCATTTTAACACCTGAGAATATGGTGCTATCATCAGCAGCATCACCACCACACTTGCAATCAGCAATGATTTGTAGAACAGTGTAGGAGTGTTTTTAAAAAATCATCTTATCGTTTATTGTATCATCACCTCGGGACTGATCAGATTATATACATACATAGATACACAACTGCACCAGCTCCTATAACATTTAAAAAACCAGATGCTTAAATTATGTAAAGGCAAATTGATCTAACATACTGTTTTTACACTGGAGGAAAAAAAATCTACACTTTGGAATTTTATCTCATCACATTATCTACCAGCCTTTCATATATGAGGAGATCATGCTAATTGCATAAAATGTATTAAAACGTATACACAGAGGGTGCATACATATATATACAGAAAACGAACACAGTTACAATAAACATAAAATACATACAGTGAACAAGAGACCTGCCTAAAGCTGCACAACTTATACAATTTAGGGTACACTGTACACTTAAATTTCATCATTCCACAGGTTAAGAAGTTTATCTCAGGAAGCATTTATGCAAAAGCCTATGATTTAATGGAGAATTTAGGTCGTGACTCACTTTGTGAAGAGCTCGCAGGAGACATGGCAGCTGGAGAGAGCATGCTAACTTGATTAAGATCCATAGATTGCTTCCGAGAAAGACCAGGAGGCTTAGAAGGAGGAGGTGGAGTTGGGGATTTTAGATGGCCACTTGACTGTTGTGAACTAAAAATATTACCTGAAAAAGCATAATTAAAATACATTACTATTCTGTGAGTACATATTAACTTGAATATTAGGACACAATTTTGTGAACAATAGAATCAGAAATTTAAAAAAAAAAACCACAAAAAACCATGCTCTTCTCACAGACAAGATGCTGGTATTTTTTTATTAAATCTTTACTAAAGGATATCATTTTACAACAGGCAGAACATGTTAAAATGAGACGCTTGAGTCAAAAAATAATTACCTGAAGAGCTACTTCCTGAACTTGATGGTAATTTGATAGGAGGAGGTCGGTGTTTTACACCTTTCCCCAGTACTGAAGACTGAACAGAGCCTGATATGCTTTCTGGCTGCTGGGAGGAAAGAGAAATTAGCACTACCACAGCAATGATGAGAGCTTCCGCGTAGCTGACAGAAAAGACAATTCAACTGATTTGTATTAAGGCTTCTAAGAACTACGACAAAATTCCTTTCAGACATTTCAGATGAACTCTCTTTAGATAAATTGTTTACCACCAAGAAGCAAAATTTAAACTGAGCAAAGAAATAAGTAAAATAATTAGAGAGTTTCACTCTTCTCCATAATTCTGAAATTCTTTGTAGTAACTTTCACAAACGCAAAAGTGACAAATACACTTGAAGTAATAGAACATTTCGGTTTTACTTGAAAAATTACATCATTTCATTCATTCATTCTGTATACACCTGCCATTTTCAACCAAGACATACTTAAAGAACATGATCAGAATTCTTCATTCTGGGAGGAGGATTTCATATAAGTTCAGGAAAATCCTGAATGCAGAGAAACCAAGACACATTTCCCTACTGGGAAATTTCAGTGGGACCAGAATTTCGTATTTTTAGAGAGAAGATGCAGCCTTTTTGTTTGCTCTTATAACTTAATTATCAGGTTGTCTGAACATAAATCTACTTCAGCTACTCGGGTCTGTAGTGCTCAGTCACGCACAACAGACCCTAAATCTATTATTCCAATAGCTGACACTGTAAAAAGACTCAACAGTGAAACACATTCACAGTTACAGTCTATGTGTTTTTACCTACACAGCAGGTATCCATAAATGAAAGTAATGTCTACACAAACATACAGTTCATAAACTGCTGAAACTAAGAAATGAGGCTGGCAATATAGGGAATGGAGTATTTCAGTACTGGAGCCTCAAGGGGATGTGCATGAGCTAAGAAATCAGAGCATTGTGCAGAATCACCCATTTTGGTGAGCATAGCTTCAACTGATTCTCAGGAGTAAGAGACAGTCCCTCTACATGTTTCTAATTGCTTGCTTATAAAAAAGAATCCTTAGAAGAAAATTCTGAGGACTACCTTTCTCTTCTTCTATTAAAATCTGCTTTCTTGATTTTGAAAATAAAGACCAACGCCCCATTCTAATGATGATTACATCATTAAATACAGTAACCTGAGTAACTCTGGTCCAGCTTTTGGTGGGGGCTTGGAAAGGCAGACAAGTTGACTTCCACAAGTACCCTTGCACCCCAATTATTATATGATTTTAATGTACATACACACAGGTGCATGTACACGCCTGTACGTGTGCACCCATACAGAGAAACATTCATATCCCTTTCTGCAACTGCTGAAAGCCTTGGAATGCTGCTGGTCTGGCTGACACCAGGAACTACCTCTTTCAGGGAAATACTGTTGGAGTTCATAAGTAGGCATTTAGGGGAAAGATGTCCCAAAGGAAATACCCCCGTGGATACAAATCTGGTTTACCTGCTGGAGCATAACATACAGCTCACTGCTAAAGTACTGACTCCGACCAAAAAAAGCCAGAAGCAGCAAGTAAAACACAAGGCAATGCCAACAGGCAGGAAAATTTGGGAATGCATGAATTTATACTGGAAATGTAGAAATGTGTGTGCATGTCAACATACACACTTTAAAGTTGTTGGGGCTTGTGTTTTAGAGGGCTTTTTGGTGGGGTGTTTTTTGTCTTTTTGGTTTTTTTTTTCCTTTTTTGTTTGAAGGTTTTTTTGCTTTTGTTTTTTGTTTATTTTGTTGGGTTTTTTTTTAAGTTTTCCTCTTCAAATTGAAGAGAGAATAATTTGAATTTCTAAAAGGTAAAAGAAGTTCAGCTACTCCATCTGCTTCTGTGTTTACTGACCTGCAAAACAAGACACACAGCTGCATTTTACTATACTGCTCTATGAAAGGTTCATCAGAACAGGGGAAAATGCTAAAACAAAACTTTGGAGCTAACTACATGATACAGAGCAACCCCCCACCCCTCAAAACAGCTAAAAGACAACACTTGAACATTGAAAACATGAACGCTTTCCACTAACTTTTCCAATATACTCATTTTGAATTACCATGCATTTAAAAATTCATTCAGGATGACATTTTTTGGTTATTTTACTGTTAAATGTGAATAGCAAAAAATATTCTAATAATTCAATAATTAAGGGCAAATAAAAGGAATGTGTAACTCGATAAACTCACTTCCATTTCCTTCCCTGGAGAAAGATGACTGACTGATCCACTTGAATTATGAAACATTTTCACAGTACATTTAGCTTCATTTTGCACTAACTCCTGGTACTGGTTCACCACCCTGAAACAAACAATGAGGACATAAAAAGATTAACAACTTTGAACTTCTAAAGTAGATACATATAGATGAATACATAATTGTGTATGTTATAGTCATATATTTTATATATTATGTAAGCATATCTCTATATAACACAGAGATGCACATATAAAAACCATATTTATACCTCTTTGTATCTTTCTACATTATATTCCTGGGCTCTTAGATTTATTCCATTTTAACTTTTCATCTTTTTTTTTTCTAATGCAAAATAGTGTGAGAAACACTCTATTGGAGGAAAGTGGAAAACAATAGACAGAACAGTTCCATTCCCAAAAGCAACTGTAGATCTTTGGGATGTCAGTCAACAGGGATCCCATTCCCCCTTTTATTACAGAGATCCAGAATCTTTTTATAAAAGTGTCTCTCCTGCTTATGCTGCCTGTGGAAGAGTCGACCTTCCTTTAGCCTGAGGTCTGTGCCAGGTGAGGAGTCTAAATGCAAGGGCTGAACAACCACTCCTCTGTGTTCATTATGGCAAACATTTGATACAGCATCATCATTTAAAACAAGTTTAAAATACTGTTCTATCAAAATCAAATACTACATCTCTACTAATCTAAGACAACCAAGTTGAGGGAATACTGTTTCACAACAATGAGCAGAATATGCACAGTGACCTTGAAATATCAAGCTGAAGTGCTGTGGTCACTTACACTCTGGCTGACTAGACCACAGTGAAAACCTGCTGGAATATTTCCATTACCTCACACCTAAATGTGATGAAATACACTCTATTTTGATATAGCCCTGCTTCTGTCATATGCTGTTACCTGACTAATGCAGACATAAGCAAGGGCCCTGACGCAACAGAGGAAAGGGGGCAGTGTACCTTTTTTAGCAATTAGATTTTAGACTGACTCAAAATCATAGAGGAATCAGGGTAGCAAAATGCCATGTACTGGAAAAGGTCATCCTGCCCTCCTCTACTGTTCTTGTCCTTGTCCCTGAAACCCTGTGGCTTATTCTGTCAAAGGGACTTGTGCAACCCAGTGATAAACATGATCAAGAAATCAACCCCAGTTAAAACTAGACTCTTGTAACATTGTTTTACTTTTCAGCCTACCAATCCCCCCAGTTCAGTTTACAGAACAAGCAGCAAAGGTATCAGCACAAAGGAGTTAGGAGAGAATATAAGCAAAGAGTTTCTTAATCAAAATTACCTATTTAAAAAAAGAACATTATAACTGATTTTTGATCAAATCGAAGACTCATTTCCCTACCAGGCACATAAGGGTGCAGGGGAATAAGAGCTATGGCATGTACATCAGCCAGAGGTATCCTACAGAGGCACAAAAACAAAACTGGCTCTGACAGAGGTTGCTTTTTAATGGTTCTGTGCTCATATGCACAGGCAACCTAGGGTGATGCATGCTGACAAACACTTAAAAACCACTTATTTTGCTGCCTCAGTTATCCCTGAATTGCTACTCCTACTCATTCTACAACTAAAATAAGCTGAAAAACTGCTTTTTTACTTGCTTCTCTAGGACAGCTGAATCAAGACATACACAATACTAAGACACATAAATCGTAAATCCTAGATTACACTTCAAATGACAAGTTCAAATGAACCATTTCCAGCATTGCTAATTTAGCATACCAAATGTCAGGATGAAATTACTGCTAAGTGCTTTCAGAGTTCAGGTAGAACGACAAGCTGTACTCACCTATTTGATGTCCTCTCTTCTTCCTTGCTTGTTAAATACAGAAACTACACACTATCCTACTTCTTGTTATGATGACTAATTCCTCTTATTTTTCCTCATTTGTTCTGCATCTGTTTCCACAACCATAACACTGGCAGTCATAACTGCCAAAAGGAACAAAACTTATTATTTGTCATCAATCCAAATAGCTGCACAAACTATAATAATTTACCTTTCAGCATCAGTCTTCGAACCAATAAGGAACCTAAAATGTAAAGTACATTTTCAGTCATGACTTGGGACTAAAAGAACCTATTTTTATTATCACAAGGCTTCAAACAAATGGCAGGGCTGTGTTTTTCTCACATCTGCTCAAAAGACAAACAATAATGCATCCATTCAATGGACTGGGTATCACTCAGTATGAAATACACACTTGACTTCCTAACTATATGTACAATATACACACATGATCTAATATGGTCTCCTTTAACAGTAAATTACCCACAAAGCAAAAGGCAGAATACAGAAGTTTTTGGATTTCATATTTAAAAAAAACCGGAAGTGAGTAACTACTACAGAATTATTAATGTAAAAAGTACAAAGGAAAAGTTATGTATAAATCAACAACATATGAGAACGCTCAGACTGAAATACAAGTGTCCTAAGGGGATGTCAAAAACAGCCTTATGCACAATATTTTAACAAACATTCATTTTCCATTGCTTTATTTTACTTATGCCAATTCCAATTCTCCGTGATTTTCCAGACCTCCTAAATCAGTAGCTCTCTTTTGCATAACACTTATGGCTTGCAAACTTATTACTATGCTTTTTAACTTCACAAAACCTTCTCCAGCTCCAAAAAGAAAAAGCTATTAAAAACCATTTTATTTTATTTTATTGAACAACAAAAATGTTTACTTCACCTTTCATTTCATATGGCAGTCTGCTAAAGAGGTATTACCTGAGTTTTGGTGAACTTTAATTGCCAATGTCTTACCAATTATTCCCAAAACCCTTCAGGCATCTAAAACCTCTAAACTGATTTAATTCCCAGCCTTATTACAGAACTCTAAGCTAGCACTGCTGTTCAGGCAAGATCAGTACTAAGTATGTGTGCTGGTTTTGGCTGTGGTAGAGTTAATTTTCTCCATGGTAGCTGATACAGGGCTGGTTTGGATTTGTGCTGAAAACAGTGTTGGTAATACATGGGTGTTTTGGCTATTCCTAAGCAGTACCCACAGAGGTCTTTTCTGTCTCTTAGGAGCAAAAGGGGTGGGGTGTACAAGAAGCTGGAAAGTGATACTGCAAGGACAGCTGACCCTAAGTGACCAAAGGAGGGGATATTCCATACCATACGGCATCATGCTCAGCATATAAAGCCAGGGCAAAAAAGAAGAGAGGGTTGGGGAAAGCATTTAGAGAGAAGGCATTTGTCTTTCCAAGTAACCATCAGGTGTGATGGGGCCCTGGCCTCCTGGAGACAGGAAAACACCTACCTGCCCATGGGAAGTGGTGAATGAATTCCTTGTTTTGCTTTGCTTGCATGTGTGGGTTTTCCTTTACCTATTTATCTGTATTTATCTCAACCCACACGGTTCCTCACTTTTACCCTTGCTATTCTTTCCCCCATCCCACCAGGGAGGCCGAGGGAGAAGGGAGTGAGTGCTTGCACGGTGCTTACTTGCCAGCTGGGGTTAAACCACAACACTATGGAAACAAACAGTAAATAGCTCAAGTCTAGGGATAACATATTCTTAATACTTTAAAGATTTTAATAAAATTATTACATATTAGATGATAAAAGCCACTTTCATTAGCAGAACTAAAAAGTTTACTCAGTATCACTGCTCTTTGCCTCACTGAAATTTATAGGCGCTACTCTGCTGCACAGGTTCCTCCACACAAATAACCTGGTACATACAACAAAAAGAGCCGGGAACAGAGAATCTTTGTAGAATCGCAGCCAAAACCAGCATATTCCAAACAATTCAAAATTATGAAGCTTCTTAGAAGCTCATGTTTTTCTTCAATTTAGTTTAACTGGATCTAAGAGCAAACAGAATATAGTCATGTCTAATGTTTTCACAGCATCAAACAAATTTTGAGACCAATTAAAATTCTGAGTATCATCAAAAAAGAGTGCAGCAACAGTGTCTTACGGCGTCTCCACAATTTGCATGATTGGATTTGCTGGTGGTCTTATTTTCCCCTCAATGTATCTTTAATGTACTAATTTAACATGAAAGCACATTTGAAATATGACGGTTGCTTGTACACATTTTGTTTTGGTTTGGGCTTTTTGTTAAAAAATCTTAAATCAGATGTCTAGCTCTAGAGTATCTTTATGACTGAAAATGATAAGTAATGTTTGCTTTCCTTCACCTATTGGATCACAGCATAGCTTAAAAAAAGAACATGTTAACTTACTGTGATGGAGTTAATAGGTTGTCATTTTCCTCATCACCTTTGAGTGTCTGAATTTTACCATAGTACAAGGGATTGCCAAGAGACTGAAAAATTGTCAGTTTTGTTTTTTGAAGCTGATTACCAACTTCACATTCAAACACATAATCATCCTTCATTTCCTAAAAAGACAAAATGACCTAGTAAGTCTTGAACAAGCCAGCGCTGAAACGAGTAAAGCGAGTAAAGCAGACCAGCTCTATATACAAAGTAGAGTAAGAAACATTCTGTAAGTAACTCTGAAAGCAAGTAACACTCTATAGGAAGGGGTTCATTATCTAAAATGAAAGTGATTCCAGAAGTTATGTTAACAGGATGAGAGGAAAAAGAGTTTATTGTCTCTTAAAAATATAAAGATATTGCAAATCCCAAACAATCATGTTAGACATGGAAAGGCAGACTGGGTAAACATATATAGAAACAGTTTTATATGAATTATGACAATGCAAAAAACGTTCAGAGTAGAATATTGGAACTGAATGTTACGTTCCATGGGAAAGTATTTTTTTTTCCAATATGCAACTACAAAGATATCATGATAAATGCTGTTAATAAAGATAGTACCTTGCCTCTGAAATGATAAAAAATTAATCAATTATTTATGTCTGATTATATTAAATTACTACTTCTGATCAAATCACATAGTTTGTCCAAAAATCTCCAAGTTCAACTTAAACATTGCAGAAAGAGTTTTTTGTAAGAGGCATTTAATATTAATCTCTTTCAAAATTTAACATTTTGATTTCAATAAAGTTCTTTTTTATCAGCCTTTGAGTGTCTGAGTAAAGAAAGCAATTTGTTGTGCAAAGTACTGCTCCATGTAAATTATTATTCTTTCTTTAGTACAAGCTGCTTATCATTGTATTTCTGGAAAATCTGAGGAAATCAGACTGATTACATGCTTGCTTTACTGTATAAAATTAAAAGTATCTCTGGTAATCTTGCCATGTCTCCGTAACACATGGAAGATTAATTAAATTGGGGGAGGGAAGATTATTCCACATTACTTTGATTTTGCTGAAGTAAGAGGCATTTTAACTAGAGACAGTGAAGTTTGGCCAAAGGTCTAAACTACTCACGTGTGCTGGCCAGACAGTTGGTTGTGAGTCATCAGACTTGATAGACTTTTCCACTTTGGCATATTTTTCCACCTTAAAGACAATAAAGAGATCAGAAAAGAAAGAATTTCCTATGTTATGAATTCAAAGAAACTTAATTGAAGAACCTTCAGAACTTTACATTTATAGAGTTACACTATATTTGCCATGTTAAACTTAACGAAAGAGTGAAACGGTTTCAGACTACAGATCGAAATCATTGCCTGCAATATGGAATGGTTAAGTAATTTCACAATAACAGTAACTCCTAAAGCCTCTGATAAAGTCAGGTACAACACAGTTGAAGTGAAAAGAGAGGCTTGTTGTGTAAAAACTTACACTGTCATTTCATGAGTAATTTGCATTCTTGCCAGCGCTATGATGTCCAAAGCTACAGTCTTGTCTAGTCTACAGTCTTTTTTAAAAGTTTCAGTATACTAGAGAAGACTTGTGGAAAAGGACCTGGGGGTCCTGGCTGGTGCCAAGTCAAATCTGAGTCAGCAGTGCCCTGGCAGCCAGGAGGGCCAACCCTGTCCTGGGATGCATCAGGCACAGCATCACCAGCCGGGCAAGGGAGGGGATTGTCCCACTCTGCTCTGCACTGGGGCAGCCTCACCTCAAGTCCCGTGTGCAGTTTTGGGTGCCACAATGTAGGAAGGATATAAAGTTACTAAAGAATGCTCAAAGGAGGGCCATGAGAATGGTGAAGGTTCTGGAGGGGAAGCCATATGAGGAGCGGCTGAGGTCACTTGGTCTGTTCAGCCTGGGGAGACTGAGGGGAGACCTCATTGCAGTTACAATTTCTTCATGAGGGGAAGAGGAGGGGCAGGCACTGATCTCTTCTCTGTGGTGACCAGTGACAGGACCCAAGGGGACGGCCTGAAGTTGTCTCAGGGGAGATTTAAGCTGGATAGTAGGACAAGGTTCTTCACCCAGAGGGTGGCTGGGCACTGGAACAGGATCCCCAGGGAAGTGCATCAAGCAGGCCACAGCATCAAGCCTGAGCGCAAGAAGTGCTTGGACAAAACACATGGCATGATTTTGGGGGTTGCCCTGTCCTGCAGGACTAGAAGTTTGACTTGATGATCCTTGTATGCCCCTCCAACTCAGGATATTGTCAGTCCCTTCTGTACACTAGTAGAATGTGTTTTAGCAGTGCCAGCAACTAAGAATATGAATGTCCTTGAGAGAAAAACGCACATAGAGTGAACAAAAGAACTCTCAACTAGAATTCTCTGTATAAAATTTAAAACTTTTCAAAATACTAATGTCCCATAGTATAATATATCAAAAGAGAGGAATTTCTACCAGGATGAAAAGTGACTAATTTTAAAATAACCTACAAATCTCATTTGTTTTTCTGGTTTTCATACAACTTCAAATAGACATGTGCTCATTGAGCCCACAGAAGAACAACACTAACGATTTGTTTGTACCGACTACTTCATCCAAACTATTCTGTTACAATTGCAATACATTACAGTGTGGCATAACTTGTGTTTATACCTTACGGTACAGGAAAGTAATTGTAAATGTGACAGTCACTCCCCTTTTATAAAAGTCATTCTTTGATACTGGTTACTTCTTAGGTACTTCTTCATACAATACAATTTCTAATGATTACTAATTATACATAACAGTTGATGGTCTTACATCTACTTCAGAAGGAGCAGTCAAGTAGCAAGGGTTCTGTTTCCACATATCTACGCACTGGAAGGTGAAAAAGCAGGATTAATACATTAAATACTTTTTAATTAAATAGTTAGAAGTATATTATATTGCTTTTCAGAACACGTACATTTCCAGCTTTTGAAATTTTGAGGTCATACTGCTGGGCTGCTTTCCTCTCCTTCCTTTTCTGTAAGTAGTCAAGTAGTCTGAGCTGAGGTGGAGTTGAATAGTGAGCTACTTCTTGCTGTCTGTTCAGAGAGGACCTTGAGTACCTTTTGAAGCACCTATGGTGAAATTACACATAATGTTGTGAAACTATAAACATTAAATTCTCCACTGCCTGTGTACACAAACACAGAAATATGCAGGGCACTGCTACTTACATTGAAACTAATAAAATACTTTTTAAATACTAGTCTGAAATTGCTTTTCTGGATTACACTGCACAACTCCAAATCTTGATTATATTGATAAAATATACTTGTATTCTGTTCATCTGTTTCAGCACTAAGAATGGGGTTATTTTTAAAATGCATAATTTAAGTACATCAAAATGAGTAATTAAGAAGTTGCCAAGCTTAAAATAATTGTGTATTGTCATAGACTTCAGTTCCATCAAAAGATCTTTATACTACTTATGTAACTATAAGTATGGTTCATAAGTAACATAAAGACATTAACTGCCCTCTAGTCTTTGTTTCATGACAAACTCATGGCTACAGTAATGCCATTCAGTACATTCATTTAAACACTGTTCCTGTTTTTTCAGTGGAATATTTGTTGACCACCAAGTTTTAATTTCAAGGACAGTTTGATCAATTTCATTATTTATATATTTTTAGAAATTATCACTGGTTTGGCACTAGCATGGTATTTCAGTGCAAATCCAGTTTTAAGTATTTCAGTAATTGCGACAGACCAGTAATGTGTTTCCTTTTTACAGAGTGAATGCAACTCTTGTGGCAGAACAAACATATTGAACAAATGTTTCAGGCTTCTGTGGAAATAAAAAAGGGCCCAACCATGCACAAAAGTGAAACAATTTCAACATTTTGTACATAGTGTGTACCACATAATTTAAAATTTTTCCAAAGTTCTTATGTGCTTACACTTCTGTTTAGCCTGAATGTCAAATGGACAAATAATTCCTTTCATTTGTTCAGTCAGGATTAAACTTATACATAACTTTTAACAAATTAGAGACCAATATGCAACATATTCATTTATATATTTTACATTACTGAGCTGCCATGTGACTGCTTACACAAAATCTATGCAAAAAAAACCCCAAATCCAAACTGCAACATTACAGATTACGTTAAGAAAATATAATACAATATTGAGCACTTGAAAATATGATATAAATTCTTGACTGTTTTTCACACACTCCTACTTAAGTAGGTAATACATACGAGGAGCTAAATTTTCACATAAAGCATTACTTATACTTTTCTTTGACAACATGTTTCATACTGAAAACTACCGTTTCATGGGCCGAGTGTTCATCTTCTGCTTGTTGTACAGGAGTCTGTTTGTAGTACAGGTCACTGCTATTGAGGGATCAAGACACAAAGGCTCTGCTGTAGCCAAAATAAGTTGGCTCTCAAGTAGGAGTTTGTCTTCCTGTAATACACAGAGCTATTAATAAATATAGAAATATGACAACTTTTACACTAGTTAAATTCCTATATGCCTATGCATGTGGACATTATCATAGAAAAAACTGAAAAAAAATTTTAAACAAATAAAAAAAATTTAACAAATTTTTATTTTGTTGTGTATTCATGACATCACTGTAAAGTTTTTAAATAACCTCTAACCTACCTGTGTCCATTTGTGGTTGTCACTTGTTATAGAATGCACATCACAAATTAAAGTCTGTGGAAAAAGACATACTGGTAATTAGCTTTTAACTGAATAATAGGATTTCTTAATATATGTTCAGCAACAATGCATATCCAGTCTAGGAACTACAGTAATACTGAGAAATTACTCAAGGCTCTTCTTTACCTGCATTGTAGGTCGCAAAAGAATGTGCTTGCTTTGGTACGTTGGAGATTTCATGTTACCAGACTGCCTATAGTCACGTATTTCTGCTATGACACATCCACAATGGAAAATATTAACCTGGTTGAAAGAAAAACACCAACTTTTGAATAAACAAACATTCACAAATCTGCCCCTGCCTCTACAAAGAAGTTTTTTATATAACATATAAAGATCAGTGAAACTATGAATAAAACTAGCGACTAAGTTTTTCAGACCAGCGGTCACTCCTATGTACCCAGACATACCAAAAATACAAGCTTCAAATGCAATGTTTTCATATGCCAGCAATGCAGTTGTGAGAAATTCCCATGCCAAACATTCCACAAAGACAAAGAATAAAGGAAATTTTGCTAGAGCAGAGTTGAAGATGTTTCACAGCCATATCATAAGCAATCTCTCTTTCATCCCCTTCTCCTCAGTACTTAGTACTTTTTTTTCCTATATATCACTAAAATATTTATTTGGGACATTAAATACTACAGTTTCATATGCACAAGTGTTTTACATCTTGTGTTTACAATCATCTATGTGAAGCACTCAAAAAAATCAAGGTCTATCTGGGTACCGTACGTAAGTTCTTTTTGAAAACAAAAATTTCAAACCTGAGATTTTTCCAAAAGATCAACCAAAATAGGTGGTAGTTCCTCTGCATCCAAATATTCAAGCAGCTCTCCTTCCTCATAAGGCAGACGAATGGTCTCAGAATCTGAATTTCAACAAGACACATTACCTTTGAGTTTCAAGTTCAAACGTTAACAATGAGAAATCTAAAACAAGCTTCCCACAGGAAAAAGCATGGTTGGCAGAAACCTATCCACACAGACCATTTTTTTGCATAGTATTCATATTTACATCCATTTCTGTTCCCAGAGCTTTATTTTGCTTTTACTGTGCTGGTTTTTGCTCCCAAGTGACATAATGTATGCTCTTATTGCACAACAGTACAAATGGCATGAAGATGTCACCAAACTGGAACACAAATGCCTTTAGGCAGACCTAGGCATAGGAAGCAGTGAAAGAAATGATCTGACAGAAGGAACCTGAAGTGACAGAAACTTGGATATGCAGCTCCACAAACTAAGGGGAAACAAGAGAATGGAAGGCTATCAAAAAGACTCCTCCCTACAGATTTACGCTGTAGATAAACAGCTCAGAGCTTTATGTAAATTTTTAGTTCAAGGACAGTTGGTTGTTCTCCCTCCCCCCACCCACCACCGGAACTATGTTGGAAGTGAAACAGAGGTAAGCAACATTCTAATAATTTATATAGCATTCCGAGTATTTTTAAAAATTCATGAGAAAAATACTACCTGAACCATTTTTTCCCCTGAGCATCAGTGAATAACCCTCGTTTCCTGGATAAAGGTTCACCACTAGACATGACAACGTCTCCTGCATAACCAGCTTCTCAAGTAAATTCACATTTCGCCTCAGCTTCTGCTTTAAAAGTAAACATTGCTCATGAACATAATACTATGAAAAAATTAGCAGAAATAAAAACAATTGCTAGAACATGATTTAGATTAATGACAAATTATACATCTAAACAAGCCCAGCTAAACTTAATTGTCCTGTATTCAGCAGAGTGAACATATTATATATTATCATACATTCTTATACACACAGATTTTCGTAAGAAATCCCACTCATTTAAATTACAAACCCTAGAACTGGAAGTCCACAAACAACAGAGTTAATAGGAAAGACCCTATGCTACAATGTTGTAAACCTAGAGAGCAACATTATTTGTATCACTTCTATGAACATCATCAATCCAGTACAACTTGTTTGATAACAACAACAAAATATTTAGTACTTTCAGACATTCCTAACAGAAGAAGATATTTCTCTCCAGGATTAAAATAATGAATTGGAGCATTTGAAAGCTTTCTTAATTGCATTTTCTTGTCTGTATTTGCTGAAATCTGATCCAACAGCTGCAGACACTATCCCTTTATTTAACTGTAAAACTGTCTTTTCAATGTATGTATAGCAGATTTTTATAATTAACTTAGTGTGTTTCAGGGACCACATAGACATCCTACAAATGGAAACATCTGAAATCCCCTTAGAACTTAAGACAATGAATCTTAAACCTCAGATAATTTTACAACTTCTGGTTGGAGGCCACCTTTCATCTCTGAATACCAGCTCCGGGTACAACCATTAATTAGGAGTTAACCTGAGTGCTCATTTGTCTTCTCATTCATTTTTGCTTCCTTGAAAGCAGCAATACAGCAGATTCCACAGCTTGTTCTTCTTGTTCCATTTGACGTTCAGAGTTCAGCAAAGCAATTTGTGCCTTTTACACCTTATATTTAGCCCTGATAAGCCCGTTTAAGCCTCTTTGCTAATATTATGAAAAATTTTCACAAAACTTCTTAGTTTACCAGCAGTTGGAGAAATAAATCAGAATTTACGACAAAATTACACGGTATAAAAAATCATCCACATTTTTCCCATGGCAGTCATGCTAAGCAATTGATTGTGAAACAGTGATAATGACAACAATGCATACGGCATTGACACGGGCCCTGAACTTGAACGCAAGTGCCTTTGGTGACACAGGATTAAGGCAGAATGAACAGGTCACTCAAGCCAGCCTAGGCCTTACTATTCATATTATGTAGTCTTATCTTTAGGTAACTACTAATGTAAGAAGAGTTTATACTCCTTTTAACAAAGAAATTAAGTGAAATTAAAAACGAAGTATTTTCTCAACTTGCCTGTTCAGACAGAAATGGAAAGCTTCTCAGCAATTTCCACTTACCTTTATCTCAGGCTCTTTTTCACATTCTTCAATATATAAATCATAAAGTTTTTGAAATACAGATTTTCTGAAATAAAAAAAACTCAACATGTAACCAAAATTAAATCAAGGAAATGCTATTAAAAAACTAAATACTGAAACTCTTAGTACCTTCCACTGGATAAATATTTTCTTTTGGGAGGTCTCTGACGGGCACTTTCAATGATATACTAAAAAAGAAAAGTAAACCAAAAAACCAGCATATATTATAAAGAAATTTACTTCTAGTTACCACATAACTTGAGATGATTACCAGACAGCATTCCATGTATACAGAAAGCAATTAACAGTTACGGTATATGACTGTTCCAAAAGTGCACTAAACACAATCTGGTTTATGTTACAGTCATCAACAAGAACACAGTTCATTTTAGCTGTCAAACACAGCATTTCATGGCCATGGCATCAGTTCCATACAAGGTCTTGATTCTACACTCACATCTTGTAATTACAGTAGTAACTAACACTACAACACTATGTACTTAGTTTACAATACTGAAATTAATGTGGTTAACATGCTAAGGTACAACCAAGTTTATGCATACTGGCTTGTCAACATTCACAAATCAAGTACTCTCCAACATGATAATTTCAGGAAGTTCTCACTTTGTCTTTTGCATTTACATTATTTTTTTCTATAGAGCTGTGCACTATAAATACAATTCACGTACATTAAACATTTGAATTAAAAAAGAATAAGAGAAATAGCATCCTCCAGTAAATGTGATTTATATTCTAAAAAGGTTTTTCCAAATCTCTATTGTTTGAAGTATTTTGATTAACAACTTAGTTCAGAATTTATGTGAAGAGAGGTTCTCCCACAGGAATATGTATTTCCCATAACAGGGTTCAGAGTAACTGTTATATCCGATGTCAGCATGAAAGAACATGAATTTGAAGGCACTTGCCTCTTCATTCTCACTAGGCTAGTCCTAAAAACGCAAACAGGATTTTACCATATATTTCTGCCAGGTGTCTCTGTAGAGCCCTGCTTATTACACAGCACACAGATCTGCTGGTTTAAAAGGGGAAAGCTCAAGTCTTGCATAGTCTATCACCATTGCACTTGATGTTCTTCTCAGTACAATCAGTAAGAGACAAATATATGACAGCAATTTCAGTGAGAATTTTGCAAATTCAGTGTTACATGTATAGGTGATTACACACGTGTATATTTATACAACGTGGTTTTCCACTGCTTTTCAAAAGAAATAAAAAACAGCTGTTGTATTTTTATAACTGTGAGACCCATATATTACGTGCAAACAAGTAATTTAGCAGCTTCTTACCTCGGCACGATCCAATGCCAATTCTAAAGCTTGTTGCTGCAAGAATCACAAAGGGCTTTTTAGAAATTACATGACTTGTTTAAACATCCTCATACATTAAAAACACACCAAAAACTCTACTACTACTGATAGGAATTTATAATTAGAAGATGGGCTCAAAAATTGTTTGGCATACACTAAACTTAGCAGCTATAAAATCATGTAAGTGCATCACAAGGTTTGGCTAAATTATGAACCTTACAACAATGAAAAGCAATTTGATCAGAATTATGAGTTCTTGGACTAAAATTTGACAAGTATTTCAAACCAGAATAAACAAGTTTTTTGACACCAGTGTCAAAAAAACGAAGAAAGTCTTCCTGGGCTCCTGATGTTCCTTCTCTGACACTTAAGCTCTAACACCTCCTTTGTGGGGGAATAATGCGCAGCTGCTAAATGAACCAGACAATGAAACTGATTTGGGGCAGGGAGGAAAGAGAGGACAATATTAAGAACCAAAGTATTGTAGGAGGATGCCATGGTCTTGATTCATCTCCAGGTAAGTCCAGAGAAGCAATGCATTCACTTCAGTGGCAGGTAGATAAAGTTCTTAGGAATGCACACGTGACAATCTCCAATATTCAGTAAAGCTTAGGAACATTTGTAACATGTACCTCTTCCCAAATATGTGTTTGTCCTATTTCCTCAGTTTAAAACATCCCTATCAGCTGCTCCTAAAAGCAAACAACTCTACTTGAGCCTCAAGGAACAGAAGACACATGAGCCATGTCCAATCCAAGACAGCAGCAGCTACTACATAGATAATATTAGAAAAGAATGCAGTGAAGAAAAGCACCACCAACAAAAGAACAACAAAGAGATATACAACAAAAAGACTCATACAATGTACCTAAAACAAAATTTCTTACCTGTTCATGAAAATCCCCCCACCTACTTACTGTGCTACTGTGTGGTAGAACCTGCCACAACAGAACATTGAAATTTTCAAGTGTCTAGATGTTTTCATGAAAATGTCTAATACTGATGCTTTCAACATAAGTGGATACATCTGGTAGATATATCTAAAATGCCTTTGTCTAGTGGGTTACAGGAAGATTTCAGATATTCAGTTCACTGACTGCTTAACATTAGGTAAAAATCAATGGCAATATCAGCATCTGTGAACACAAGACTACTATGCAAAAGCAGGATTTATATGCACCCAACTCCCTGCCACCACTCCTGACTGGAAACACATCACTAGCTTGATATGGCAACTCCTATGCTGCACTGGCCAGTGAGTAAGTGTTTAGTAGTATTCACAAACTATGAAGGAAGACACCCCTGAAAAAAAAAATACCAGAATTCAGCAGTGACAAGCAAAACAGGTTTTTAAAAAGAAAATGTCAAATACTAATGGCATCTTCCTCATCAGCCAGACAGCGAGCAGACTAGAGGAAAAAGATCTGAAAATATATAATCTGAATCCTAACTTACCATTGTAGTTGAAGCCATATGGCTAAATGGCAAAAGAAGTACTTAAAGAGTTTCGTGCAGCAGGCAAAGAATCATATTTGATGGTGAGACCTGGGGTACTGAAAACAAAAAATTCAAAGAGAAAAAAAAATACCACTGAGAAAGTAAATGGGCGTTTTATTTGAATACAACATTTTTAGTGGTTAATTGTATTTAAATCTCATTTGCATTGTTTCCTTTCCTCCAAAAGTAGGAACAAGAGATCCGTTCGCTGCTAGTGCAGAGGTTCTCACTCCAATGACTACTACTACTTTTCACTATCATCTTACACTGGTTTTATTCAACAGTAAAGCAAAAAGCATGTAAGTGCACATATACTTTTCTCTACTGCAGCAGTCGATCTAGACTATCCCAAACGTCACATGCTCAGATGCACAGGTGGCTAAAACATTTAATGACAAGCAGAGTGTTTAGCACAGCCCATCAGCTCTTTTGTTTTGCTTTCGAGAAGGTGTTATTCCATAGCCAACACCTCCACTAGCGTTGTCTTCTAGCATTGCTTGGTATAATACTGACTCACAACAAGCTGTCAATCAAGAAATGAAAAAAAAATTGCTGCCACCGCCTCCGCGGAGCCGCCGAGGCGGAGAGCGAGCGGCGCAGCCACCGACGGCAGCGGCCTGCCGGGAAGGGCCGTGCCGGCCCAAGCCAAGGGCGCAGGCC